>JARHVA010005962.1:127500-172500 GCA_037957365.1 Torreya grandis | reverse complement strand
CTATTTATCCTATGCTTGAAAGTGACATGGTAATGGAATTATCATCTTGAGGATGGTTTTAAGGTGTTCATATCATTATACACATTTTCTTACCTTCCCAAACCTAAACTCTCCATTTTTTTGAACTAGTCTATAGACTATTGACTGTAGGTACTCATTTGGAGAATCAAGAACTCATGTAGGTGGTCATATTATTGAGCATTATGTCTCATTCTTATACTTATTTCCAAAGTCATTAGGATTATTCCAGACCTATATGAGCTCATCTCATATCTTTGGCATCATGTTATCATACTATTATTATCAATAGACCATAGGTCTATAGTTAAATTGTAGATATCACTTGAAAATTCTAGATTCATTTGGCCTAAAAGCACTGTGCTTATTGAGTGTTTCTAGTGAGAACTTGCCAGGGTGAAAATAAACCCTACCATCACTTTATCCTAACTTAGCAACCATATTATTTTGTTAATACATTAACTTTAGGCCTAGGTTTTTAGCATAAAATAATTAGACCTACTCAAATATCATGAATCTAAACCAACAGATGCAACATAGTGAGGCATGATCTCTTTCTTAGATAAATTAAGGTAATCGATCCCATTTTAACCTTGTGAACATGGATTTATGTTTGGTTATGTGGAATGGCCTAATCATTCATATAATGACATCTTTTATATTATTAAACTTGCCTAATAGTCTCAATTAGATTTTAAAGATTGACAAAATCATTTCATCACTACTCAACCTCTATGATGTTGGTTTTAGACCATTGTAGTATTCATGTAGGCTTAGTGACTATATATACACATACAAACTTAGACTGTCTCTCTTATCATTATTCATAATGTCCAACAATTTCAACCCTATATCAAATAGGTCTCTTATAATACATCATCAAACTTGAACCCCTCTCAATATCTTCTATCCTTCTACCTCCATGATTACATAGTTACAGTCTTGATCACTATCTTGTGGTATGTGAGTTCTACATTCAACCCTACTTTGTTCAAATATTAGGATATCCATTAGTCAATAATATCTTATTTAAACCATCACCATGGTCTAAGAGAGTGTAAAATAAGTACATTATCTTTGGTATAAAGACACTATGAGAGGAGAAAAAACTACACCTAAAAATAACTATCTATAGATCATTGGTAGTTATGGATTTCTATCATAATAGAGTGATCTAATGTCCAATTTTGGCCCACATACAAAAAATTTCCTAGGTGGATCAATTTATGTAATTTCCTAGATGGAGTTTCAATATGATAAAATTTCCTAATTGAGGGGGAGATCAAATGTCCCTTACAAATCTTTTAAAACACTTTAAACAAGCTTAAAATGAAATTTATTGATCTTTTGACAAGCAGGTCTTGGAATAGGGCTAAGTTTGTAATATGAAAAAGACTATTAGGGTATCATGGTGTTTTAATCATCCATGGGAATTAAATATATTTCACAAAGTATTATAAGTCCATTTTAGCCTTGTGAAAAGAGATAATAGTTTAAGCACAATCCCAAAATAGCCAAACCATCATCAAGACATCATGTAGAAATGAACTAGTCAACCCATTTATGACTTTTATAAATGCATTTAAAAAGCCTTTAAAGATAAAATAAATTAATTTATTCATGTGTATATATCCTCTAAAAATTTCATAACTTTATGAGTTATCTATATCAACTTATAAAGCTTCAAAGTTGAACTTGTAGAGTGAAATAGGCACACGATCATCAAGTTTGAGCCTCATAAAGTAGATATTTGATTTCAAATTAGAAAGATCAATAGTTAACATTAAATTTTATTAAATATCCAACAAAAATCATGGGAGAATATATGTCAATGGGTCCCAAGATCTAATGTTGCGTGTTTAATCTTACCAAAGAGATCAATGGTGAGTATAAAGTCAAAAGGTCAACATAAGTGAGAAGCTAACAAGTGGAAAGATCTCAAGTGTCCTAATAGAGATAATATAGTACACATTGATCTAAAATATGTTAGTGGCTCTTAATATCTAATGAAACCTAATCCCTTATATAGATCAGATCAATGATGAGTAATAATTCAAAGGGTCAAAGGATCTCCAAGGTGAATAAGAAGCTACCAAATGTCACAAGTGAGTTAATATTTCATAAAATCTAGGGCTTGAATTAAATCATACAATATCATATATATAGTGTAAGAGGTTAAAAATTCAACAATATCTTGTGGATAAAATAAATAAATGATAGTTGGTACAATATGAAAGGTATAGATTAAGATAGATGAATATTAAAGGTTGAAAAACAAGAGATTTTAGGTGGAGAACAATGGTGGCATAGGTCAAAATGGAGGAAAATCCTATCAATAACATCCTATTTCCATTATATCTTGATTTAATGTCATAAGAAACCATAATTATATAGTTAGGGGTTGTCAACATAAGGTTTCAACACTATGAACCTCTAGTTCAAATATTTAGAACACACAGGGTCCATCCTTTTAGGTTGTAGTATGGTTTCATGACTATGATATTTGTTATTTAAAAAAGACATATGAATATGGTGAGTTCTCAATTTTCATAAATTCCTAGGGGAAATATATGTCTATTTATACCTAATGAAGATCAATAACGAGGTTATATAGTTTGTAGGCTCTTTATCAGTATGTAGTAACTATATGAAAACCAATAAAGGAGATTAGTTTTCAATCTATAATATAGACCTATGATAAAATATCAAGTAAGGGTAGATATGAATGGTTATGTATAGGTGTCTCACCTTTTAATATGGTCCAACCTCTAACAAATAGCCACTAAGAGTAGACTTGGGCATGGCTCTATCAAGTATATTGATATAAAGACCTTGCCATCATAATGAAGCAAGTGGAGATAGTGTGGAGTCCCAAGATGGAGATCTAGTGGTAAAAAAAATTATTTGTAGAATTTAATGAATTTCAAGGTGTCTAATGGTTTTCTTTCATAATCAAGATCATGACTTTCCACCTTTGGCAATTTTTGTCCTCTATTGCATTTTTTTAGCCAAAGAAAGGCTTTAGGGTTTATTAAGACAAACAAAAAGATAACTTATCAATAAAAAATTGGGGATGATTGGATAAAAAAGTTGACAACTCAATTAATGACTTATGTACTCATGCTCCCTCTTTTATCTCTCTCTTTCTAATACATTACCTGTATTTACATTTTGGAAGCTCTCTCATGGTTTTTTAGAAGAAAAGACTTTCTCTCAATTCTATATGAGCAAAGACTCTCATTTGATAATACTAGACCCTATAAAAACTTGTATGAAATAAATATTAAAGATAATAAGATTTCCTTTACCTATCTATTTCTTTTAAACTATGTTTAGTAAGCTTGTGCATGATGACATTTTGAAGGAGAATATTCCATGCCCATTATCCATCTTGCTTGATTGTTTTAGGTTGATTTTTAGTTGGTTATAGGTCTAAATTATTGTTATTTATACCATTAATGAAATCTTGGTGTGAGTCTTATAATTCATCCTAGTTTCATTCATTCCTTCTTGAACTTAGTGTATGAAAGACATATGCGACTAACTAGATTTTGAGATTGTGTGAGTCAGTTCTATCTTATCCTTCTTCAATGTATATTTCAAGCTTGTGTGAGTTCTCATTTAATTTGGTGCATCACTATCTTATCCTTCTTAGGAGCCATTTACCCCATATCTAACCCTTTTCTAAGTACAAACATTAGTTTAGGTGATCATCCAGAAGAATCTAGCCTTCTTCAGAGGTTCAACCCCACCATAGCTGACCCAAAGTCTGGGGTTGTCTAAATAGTGTATCTCAATTTGAGAGATCCTGAATAACCCTCTCCAAGGGTTAAAATTTACTCTATAATAGTTTATTTCATGCTCAATGGAATACATAAAGTTCAAATAAGATTGGCTAAAGTTGATGCTAGTTTGATCAATTTGCAACAGTTATAGCTTCCAAGGAACAACATATGGTGACTCCAAAAGAACATTCAACATTTTAGAATTACCAAAATGACTAAATCTCATGCCAAAGGTGAATACAAGGTCATATTTAAGAGGTATTCCCTTTGAATTTGTTGAATTACCTTTAAATTAAGTCAAAAGATTAAAGTTTTCTAATACACACCCATATAAAGGAAAATTTATTCCTAAATCATTTTCAAGGCCTAGCCTTGCAATGAGACCTTTATTAAACCCCTTAATATCCATGAAAGTCCCTAGATATTTTATGAATTTTAATTTCCAAAGTCCTCTAACCCTCCCTCAATATGATCCTATTTTAGTAGTAGCTCTAAAAAGCATTCCTTATTTTATTGGAGACCAAGCTACAACCCCTTATGAAAATCTCATGCATATAGCTAACTTCTACAACATTCATAATATCAATGAGGAGTATTTAATGATTAGGCTATTAGCCATATCTTTCAAAGGTAAATCCTTAGAATGGTATAAAATCCTTATTGCTAATTCCATTTCTACATGGGACCAATTAAGAGAGGCTTTGTGTAAAATATTTGAATAAAAAAATGACCATTTATCACTTATAGAGTAATTAACTACAATAAAAAGAGCCCCTTATAAATTCATACAAGACTTCAATATAAGGTTCTAAGAAAATTTGGATATAATCCCAATCTCTGTTAGGCCTATGAGCAACCACCAATCAAGGAGAATGTGGTTCACATGAATGTAGCCAAAGGACCAAATGAATGAAAATTAGGTAAGGTGGTCAAACCTCCTCACTTCTACATTTTATTAATCATTGGTAACTCTTTAGTGCATAATTTATTAGTATAAAGTGGGTTTAGTACCTTAGTAATGTTAAAATATATAGTAGACTAGCTTGGCCTAAAGTATGAACCCAAATCTAAGGGAGTGTTGTGACTTGATGGTTCTTCCACCAAGCCATATAGTATCATAAAGGACCTCATCTTGACCTTACATGCTTGTCCTAGTGTCATAGTGGTCTAATATGTGTTGATCCTAGATGTACCTCCTCATTATGACCTATGCCTATCTAGAGAATTCATAACAAAGATTGAAGGTTATCTTGTAGAAAATTGGTCATACTTGGCATTCAAGATAAGATATAGAACCAAGGTATCCATTAAGACTAATCACATTTCATAATTCCACATAGAACATTATGGGAAAGATAACATAAACCTTAATTTCACCATCCTTGATGAGGATAAAAATATGGTGGTCAATAATTAAACACTTAAGGAGATACCATACATGTTCTTGGATAAACTATGGAATGAAAATCATTTGATTGATCCCTTGGAAGGAGTTGAAGAGAGGGACATGGGTGTCTATTGCTTTCATGAAGAAGATCAATCCTTTCCATCCCTCATTAGACCTAAAGAAGATCCTAATGGATTATGTAAATTGTTATTTGATGGTTCAAGGAGTAAACATGGAGTGGGTGTAGGTGAAATGTTAGTATCCCCTTCAAATAACAAGTATTTATCTTCTTATAGGTTCTAATTTAGTTTCTCTTTCAATGCATCATAATATTAAGGTCTCATATATGGCCTTTAATGGGCTAATAAAAAAGGAATCAAGGAGTTACAAGTTCATGGGGATAGTAAGATAATAGTACACCATGTTATAAGATACAATATCACCAAGAATCCCTTGATGAAGTCCTAAAAACATAGAGTGTGGGATCTAATTTAGGATTTTGAGGATTTTAACATCCAAGCCATACCAAGAAACTAGACTCAAAATGTTGATAAGGTGGTAGGTATGGGATCTCAATTTGATATCCCTAATGATTTGAAAAAGACCAAGGTGCAACCACATGTCAAAGTGGTGGTGAGACCATCAATGCCAAAAAATGAATCTCATTGGTACGTCTTTGAAAATGATAAGTAAATTACTTGTTTCTTGTAGTAAGAAGAAAAATTATATTCAATGAACCAAGTAAAGTTACAACATCAATATGAAGAGAAAATATTTCAATTAAGATCCAATAAGCTTCCTAAAGGGCTTGTCACACTTGAAAGTTTATTCCATGAGGGTGATCATATGAGAAAATAAAAGGTAGTGATGTCAACTAATGAAGAAAACTATGAAAGATTCCTTACCTTCAATGACAAGCTCCTCAAGCTTGGCAAGGTGATCACTAAAGATAAAAAAGCATGATTTCATATAACTCTATAAATAGTATGAAGACATCTTTGCTTTGTAATTTATTGACCTAAGAGGTTTTTATCCCAAGATGGCCCAACACACTATAGAGCTAGAGGCTAATTCCAAGCCTATCAGGCAAAAGCAAAGGCCTATAAACCCAAAAATAGAAGAGCTTATGAGGAATGAATTAAACAAGATGATTGAATCCAAGACCATATTTCCCATTAAGCACTCTTCATGGGTAGCCAATTTGGTACCTATAAGGAAGAAAAGTGGAGAGATTAGATTGTGTGTTGACATTAAGGATATAAATATGGTCTCTTTGAAAGATCACTATCCTTTTCCATCCATGGAGAAACTCCTTCAGATAGTTATCAGTTCAAAACACTTCTCCCTCTTGGATGGATATTCAAGTTATAATCTAGTACTGGTGAGAAGATAAGATCAATATAAGAATACCTTCACCATAAAGTGGGCACATATGATTATTAGAAGATGATTTTTGGATTTTCAAATGTTACAGTAAATTTCCAAAGAGCCATGGACATGGATTTTCAAGGGTTGTTGAATCAAATGGTGTTGGTCTAACTAGATGACATCACATTTTTCTCCAAGAAAGTCAGTGAGTAAATGGACCATCTAAGGTTGATCTTTGAAAAGTGAAGAGAGTATGGGATCTCTTTAAATCCCAAAAATGTGTGTTTTCCATTTATGAAGGCAAAATTTTATGTCACATTGTCTTAAAGGAGGGGTTATCCATTGACCCTAATAGGATAAGTGTTATCTTAGAACTATCTCTACCCAAGCATAAGAAAGGAATCTAGAGATTCTTTGGGAAGATCAACTTTGTGAGAAGGTTTATACCTGGTTTTACAAACCTGGTTAACCCATCACCACCATGTTGAAAAAGATCCAAGTATTTACTTGATCAAATGAAGGTAAAGCAATATTTGAGGCCATCAAGCAAGCCATTTCCAAAGCACCCTCACTCATAAATCCCAACTTTTAAAAGGATTTTATAATGTACACCTTTTCTAATAATGATAACATATCAGCTATGATGATGCAAAATAATGGTGAAGGACTTAAGTAGCCAATTGCCTTTTTTATTTAAGAGCTAGAGTGATATGAGGTAAGGTATACCTTCATAGAAAACTAGGTTATTTAATATTTAAGGAGTCTCAAGAAGTTTATAATAATGCTCTCCAATATCAAGGTTCATCTTATGGTATCTCATCCTAAAATGAGGGACTTTCTCCTCAACAAGGATTTGAATGAGAAAGAGCAGGCTAGATTACCAAGGTCATGGAGTATGAAGTGGAAATCAAAGTCACCAATTTGGTAAGACTAAAATTCTTGTGTGAGCATATGCCAAATGACCTTAAAGAGGACAAATATGTTGTTTTGGTGACACAAAATAACTCACAATTAGATGCACCTCCACTTCAAAATAGTTGGATTCAAGATATGACCCATTTATTAAGGATAAGAGAATGCCCCCAAGGTTTGGATAAATAAAAAACAAGGTATTTCAAGCTTCATTCTATACCTTATGCATTAGTTTATGATATTATTTTTAGAAGTGATCTCAATGGTGTACTTCTTAGGTGCATTGATGACAAACAAGTATAAATCTATTGGAGCAATTTCATGATGGACCTATAGGTAGCCATTTTGTACCAAGAACAACAACAACAACCAAGGTAATGAAAGATAGATATTATTGGCCTAGCCTTTTCAAAGATTCCTATGCATGGTTTATAAAGTGACAAAAGTGTGATTTATTTTTAGGAAAGTAGAGATTAATAATTCTTCCACTCAACCCAATCTAGTTGAAGAAACCCTTCATGCAATGGGGGTTAGACTTCATAGGGATGATCAATCCACCTTCATGTATAAGACATAATTTGGTGATCACTAAAACTAATTACGTCAATAGGTGGGTGGAAGAAATTGATTTTAAATAATAGTATTGGATTCATATGATAACATAGTGATTAGGTTTGGTGTCTTAGCTATTATAATTTTAGATAATGCATTATTATTTGTTGGTATGAATACAAGTGAATGGAAATTCAAGCTAGGAATATACCTTAGCACATCCTCTAGTTACTAACCCTAAGGAAATGGACTATCAGGTTCCATAAATAAGAAATTAATAAGTATTATCAAGAGGACCATGGAGGAAAATCATAGATTATGGCATACAAAGTTAAGGATAGCCTTATGGGATGATACAGTGACTCCTAAAGCTGCCATTAACAATTCTCCATATGTCTTTATGTATAAAAGGGAATCCATATCACACATTTATTTGTAACTACTTACATTAGAGCTAGCCCATCTACTTGAGTTGATGGAAAGTGAGCCTATGAGCATGAGGATGGTAGAGCTCATGGAGATTGAATAAACTAAGGACCTTACAAAGAAGACATTAGAGTCACATCAAGGTTAGGTCAAAAAAGACTTTTAAAAGAGAGCCACAACAAGGGACTTCAATGAATGGGACCTATTCCTTAAATGGGACTTAAATAAGTCCAAACTAGGCAACCATACCAAGTTTTATAGCTTATGCAATGGTCCTTATTTTATCCATGGATGCAAGCAACATAATGCCTTTCAGCTTGCCCATCTGGATGGAGAGGTACTACCCATACCAATTAATGGAATCCATTTAAATCCTTGTTATTAAAATAATTTAAAACTATTGTATGATATTTTATCATATTATAATAGTTTTCTATACTTTCCTCTAAGTACCTTGAGCACATTTCCTTTCATCTATGTGCTTCCCTTTCAATAAGTGTCTGTGGTAAAGTTTTTTATTTTTCCCTTATGTTCCTTTTGCTTCAATAGGAAGATTTAGAAAGGGTCAGCCTTCATTAAGTTTCATGATATCTAAGAGAAAGGAATATGAATCCAGATTCCCAATGGATTAGATAAGGCTACTAGTATTCTGCATAGCAAACATGCAACCTAGGATGTCACCGTAAATGTTGACCAATTTTGGCCCACATATATAAATTTGCCTAGGTGGATCAATTTATAGAAGTTTTTGGATGGATTATCAGGATGAGTAAATTTATTGATTGAGGAAGAGATCATAGGTCACTTATAAATATTTGAAACACTTTAAGGAAACTTAAAGTGTAATTTATTAATCTTTTGACAAGCAAGTCTTGGAACTGGTCTAAGGTTATAAGATGAAAAAGACCAATAGGGTATCATGGTGTTTTAAGCATCAAAGGGAATGAAATATATTTCAAAAAGTCTTATAATTCCATTTGATCCTTCTAAAAAGATACAACAATTCAAGCACAATCCCAAAATAATTAGACCATCATCAGGGTATCATGCAAAAATAGACTAATCAACCTATTTATGCATTTTATAAATGTATTTAGAAAGCCTCTCAATATAAAATAAATTCATGGACATTAATTTATTCATGCATATATGGTGTGATCTTACTGTCACAAGATCCTTCCTAGATGCCCCTTGGCTTATTAATGATGTTTTAACTTGATAACTTGATACAAGGTTGGTATCTAGACAAATCCTAAGACTTACTCTACAAGACACTTGAAAAAATAAACATAAAAGTATTTAAGATATAATATATAATTCAAGGTACCTTGGACACACTCTAACTAACCTATATACATCTATTGCATGAACTCTTGATGGTCAAAACACACACCCTAGGCCATAAGGCCATACTTGCTTTGTTGATGGGGTTATGGGCTTGTAGCCCTATTTTGACTAATTTTTCCTCATATCTACCATGGAACCTTTGATGTCCCAAAAAAAATGATTTGGATACTCATTTGGAATTTGTGTAACATATGTGAGATTGGGATATTGTTACTTTGTATGGAATATAACTTCTAATTACTATGGTAGACCTAATTAAGCCTCTTAAACACCCTATTTTGAAGGTGTAGAGAACATGAGAAGAATAAAAATCATACAATTCTTTTTATAGGTATAAAATGACATTCTTAAACTATCCAAATCAATAACTTTTTGTTTATAAACCCTAAAACACCTCTAAGATCCTCTATCTTAGTTTGACTATGCATACAAGGTGTAAAAGCAAGGTCAAGATACAAAGTAAACTTACTAATAATATTGATACTTGAAACTTTGGAAAGTTGATGATGACCCCTAGTACACAAGGATTACAAAGTTTCAATAATTTCCATTATACGGATTGTTTGATCAACAAAACCCTAGTTAGGGCCCAGTTAACACAAATTTGAAGCTACATAGCTCATCTAAGAGTCCCAAGAGCCCAAATAAATTTTTTTGAGCTTGTCTTGATCTCATCCAAGTGTCTAAGTGGTTATATATATGAAAACAATCCCATAGATACTGGCTATCAAAAATTACCTTGTTACCTAGTCTGGTTCTTTAAAACAATTATTAGGAAAAACATAGAATAAATGCTATATTTTGTCTTTAAACCTTCAATATCATTAACCCACACATCAAATATAATATTAAACTTGTTTTAGTTGAAAATCCATACATTCAATAGTTAAAACAAAACTTAGACACACCAAATCCTATTCTTAGCCTCACTCAGCTACTCCTATTTGACCTCAATAGCATACCTTCATTAGAAAACTCCTTAACAACTTACTATTCTACATCTATCTAAATCTAATCATCTCTATCTCTCCTAGGGATAAGATTTCCAACTCTTAATGAGGTTGAAATTACATAGTTTGTCCTTATCATGGACAAATAGGCCTCATTTTTCCACCTACACATATTTTTTGAATATTTGAATTATAGATTTTGGAGGGAAACTTGTTTCAACACCCTCCCAAGACACCTAAAACATTGAAGATCACTTGAAACATTTCTATCTCTCCCTAATGCTCTTGCATCAGAGTACCACACTATAAATGTTTCATGGACTCCTATCTGTGATCCTTCATCATTCTTATTTGCTTCTTGGTCCTCTTCTTCCTCTTGCTTTTCAAGAGTCTTCTATCCTTGTTCCTTGTTTGTTCATTCCATCTTCCTTCTTTCTTCTAGTCTTGTGAAATTGGATCCCATATTATTTTTTGGGATGTCAAGATTTGAATATGAAATGAATAGTTCCTCTCTACTTCAGTATCAACTTTCCTCATTATGAGACCTATATATATATATATATATATATATATATATATATATATATATATATATATATATATATATAATCATCTGATCAAAGATGATCATACCTTTATTGAGTTCTTGACTATCCTCTTTATTATCATTCAAATTGTTAGTGTTGTCATGACTAAGTCTCCATGCCTCTTTTCTTAGTAGAAATGATCTCATAAACCTTATAATTTCTTCATCTCTACTCCTATATTCCCTTTCATGGAATAATAGGGCTATTCCATTTTCAAACATTACTCCAAGATGTAAATAATATCTTGCATTTTCTTTATAAAGTTTTACATGTCCAACCAAGAGAATACATACCAATTCACTTGTACTTAGCCACTCAATTTGCCCCTATCTTGGATGCTTCTTATCTAATCCTTATGTCTCCACCTTCTCCTTTGCCTAATTTGATTCCTTTCTCAACTAATTGCTCATAGAGATGAGCATGTAGTTTTGCTCCATGTGTTGTCCTTTTTCTTACCATTTAATCCTCCAAGGTGGGAATTCTTCTTTGAGTCTTATCAAGAAGTTCTTGTTCTGAAACCTCTATCTTGTTACTATCACATGGATGCTTCTTACTTTTTCAACCAATCACATCAAGAGGATGCTCAAGAATTCTTACTTTTTTTTTACCTACACATACAACACTAAAACCAAATTTAGATAGCAAAATTTGAGATTTTAGTGCTTACTCAACTTGCTTCACCACTAATTCCTTCTCTTATTCACATGTGGTTACTTCATAATCTCCCTTCACTTTGTCTATGCAATGGAAATCATCAAAATTGATGTCTAATTTCCTTACATGTCTCAATACTTCAAATGTTTCTTTGACTTCCACCTTCTTCTCTTCATTTCATTAGTCATGCTTGTTTCCATCATCTCTTCTTGAGAGATCTCCACATTCTAGGTTTATCTCATGTTCCTTTATAAGAACATTCTATTGTACATTAATTTCCATCATGTTTTGTAAAATAAAAATATCATGATCTCCTTCTTGCTTAAACAAATCAAAGCAAATTTGTAGTCCATCCACAGTAAAAGGTTTATCATACCTCCCACTTATGGTTTCTTGAGATTTAAACCTTGTGTTTTCACATTGTGTTTTCTTCATCAAACTCTTCATTTTCCACACCTACTTCCCAATGGCTTTGAAATGATATGTACATGATGTTTACCTCATTTTATTTGCTTTTCAAACTAAACTCTATCCTTTAGCAGCTCTTTCTTGTCCATTTGCTTGAGAACATAGTTGGTATATTTGATTCACTTCTACCAATGACTTCTCTAGCAACTTGATCATTACATACTCATGATCATTTTTTATACTTGAGAGTCTCAATTCCTTTCTTTTTCCTCCAACATTTCTTATGGACTATTCCATTGGTTCTTGTGCTTGCATAGTTGTTTTCCTATTTGAAATCTTCTTCTTTTGGTAACATGGTTGTTTTTTTGCTTCTTCCAAACCTATAATCTCTCTCATTGAATCTCTTTCACCAATTTTATGCTATTTTTCTCTCTTGGTTGCTTCATGAAATCCAAGCTATACATCTTACTCATTATGATAAGTAATTAATATGTTTTACTACTCAATTAGCAACTCTTGCTCACTAGGAACCAATTGTTTAAAGTTTCTTATCTCATGGTCACAATAGATTCCAAGGTATCCATTATTGACTATCAATAGCTTCATCTCCTCTTGTGCCATGTATGTTAAGACACCTTCCTCTTGAAACATACCTCTTACTTGAATAACTTATTTCTCTTCAAGTGAAATAACTTGCATATTTTCTAATTTCACATCTATTTAAGCATCATGTGGTTGATCCTTACATTGTTCAACACCATTTTGAGGTGTTTCAAACCATCTTAATGCCTCCATGGTCATTTTTATATTCTTCTCTTTTCCATCTTCACTTATCTCTCCTTTGTGCATGTTCTCACTTAGAGCTTTGTCTTGTATACTTGCAGACATACACATGATTAGCTACTTATTTTCAAAAATCAAAATTTTTTGCACCTCCTTGGATGCCCTTAGCATCTTTTCATTATTTACATAACCTTAATTCTTCTTGACACTTGTCAAAAGTCTTATTTTTTCTTTCCTTTTCTCATCACATGATACTTCTTCCATACCTGCACTCACATCAATGAGGTTAGAAGAAAAATATTGAAGCTTGTTTGTCTCTATCACTTCCATCTTATCCAAAAAGTTTAGATCTACAATAAGGCACTGATTCCCTTATTTTCTCAAGCCTTCACTCTTTATTATACCCATCCCTTTATGGGTTATTAACATCTTTCCTTTCCCATGTATCTTACTCTTTTCACTTGAGCTCTCTTCATAGGTTACTTCCTTGCTTTGCATGTCAAATTTCATTCTTTCTTGTTAAGGCTCTATTAACCTTTGTGTTTCAATAATCTGATCTTGACCTACACTTTTATTCATCCTTATGCTATCTTCATGCATTTTGACCTTTTTATGCATGTTAGCTTCTTCTATACACTCTCTACTTATCAAATCATGAAAATAAATAGATTTTTGTACATTTTCTTACTTCTTCACTTGGTTTTATTCTTTATGAACCTACATCAAGTCTTCAAGGATCAGATTCCATGTTCTTTCTTCTTCTTCACTACCCTATGGTAGTTTGATGCTGTCACACTTATCTTGGTATCTCCCTTCATCTTCTTGATTACTCCTCCCTCTTCTAAGGAGTTTCATATTCTCTTCAAGCCCTACTTGGGATTATTCCTTGTCCTTCACTTATGTTTCTTGATCCATTACTTTGGATCCTAACTACTGCACCTTCTTGACAACACTATATTCATCTTATCTTTACAAGGATACACTCATCTTTCCCTTTGTCTTCATTGGTTTTGTCATGAACACTTGAACTTGGTTTTTGGCCTTCTCTAGGAAATACTTGAGCCCAAACAATTTTTTTCTTATCTCATTCTTTTTATGTTGATTTTTTAATAGCACCAATGTATGTCTTTTCCATCTTTCACCAAAAAGCATTTGTTCAACCTACCATTATACACTAGTCTTCTATCATATTTCTAGGGTTTACCTAGGAGTAAATGACGTAGATCCATAGGCATTACATCACATAATACTTCATCTCTGAGGCTACCAATCTGAAATGGAACTTTGCATTATTGTTTAACAAGAATTTGATGGTTTTTCTGAACCTAAGACACCTTATAGGGTGTAGGGTGTACTAACCTTCTCAAACCCAAATTACTAACCATTTCCTTTGAAACTATGTTATCAGTGCTTCAATTATCAATGATAACATTACAATACTTACCTTTTATTTTACATCTAGTCCTGAAAAGACTTCTTCTGCATGCTGACTCTAGATTTCTGTCTTGTTGTTATAGAAGAACTTTTCTCACTAGTAAGGACTCCCCTTACCTTTACTTATTTACTTGATCATCATTCTCTTCTTCCCTAAATGTATAGCCTCTATTTTTTTCATTCTTAACCCTATACTTCTGATCTCATGCTCCATGCTTCTCTAAGCACTCATAAGGTCATCCATTCTTATTAGTAGTCATCCTTGAATTAACTCCATGATCTCTTATAGGGATGGATTCTCAACCATCACCATGTTGTCTATTGTCAACTATATCAACAATATTTCACTCTCATAGACCTTTGAACATTCATAATTATTACAAGGCCTTGCTCTATTAATATCTCCTTTCAATGGTTTATTTGAACTATGCTTGATAACATCTTATTCAATATTATTGTGCTTAGATATTTTTATCTAACTTTGATCTCAAGCTTTGATACCACAATGGTGTGATCCAACTATTAGAAGATCCTTCCTAGATGGCCCTTGGCCTATTAATGATGTTTTAACTTGATAACTTGATACAAGGTTGGTATCTAGATAAATCCTAAGACATAATCTATAATACACTTGAATAAATGAACATAAAAGTCTTTAAGATAGCATATATAACTCAAGGTAACTTGGAAACACTCTAACTAACCTATATAAATCTATTTCATGAACTCTTGATGGTCAAAACACACACCCTAGGCAATAAGGCCATACTTAATTTGTTGATGGGGTTATGGGCTTGTAGCCCTATTTTGACTAATTTTTCCTCATATCTACCATTGAACCTTTGATGTACCCAAACAAAAAGCTGATTTGGATACTCATTTGGGAGTTTTGTAACATATGTGAAATTTAGATATTGTTACTTTGTATGGAATATGACATCTGATGGTTATGGTAGACCTAATTAAGCCTCTTAGACCCCTTGTTTTGAAGGTGTATATAATATATGAAATATATAGACCCTAAAATCCATTTGAGTGGTATAAAATGACATTATTAAACTATCAAAAACAATAACTTTTCATTTGTAAACCCTAAAACACCTCTAAGACCCTCTGTCTCAGTTTGATTGTGCATACAAGGTGTAAAAGCAAGGTTAAGATAGAAAGTAAACCTACCAATAATATTGAGCCTTTAAACTTTTTAAAGTTTAAGATGAATCATAGTTCACAAGGATTACAAAGTTTCAATAATTTCTACTATACAGATTATTGGATTAATAAAACCCTAGTTAGGGCCTAATTAGCACAAATTTGAAGCTATAGGACTCATCTAGGAGTCTCAAGAGCCCACATAATTTTTTAAAATATTTTATTGATCTTATCAAAGTTTCTAAGTGGTTAAAAAGAGGTTAATAATCTTCTAAATATTGACTATCAAAAATTACCTTGTCCTGTCTGGTTCCGTAGCATAATCATTAGGAAAAACATGGAATACAAGCTATATTTTGTATTTAAACCTTCAATATCATTACCCATACTTAAAATATAATATTAAATTTGTTTCAATTAAAAATACATACATTAAAGAGTGAAAACCAAACTTAGACACATGAAATCCTATTCCTAGCCTCACTCAACTACTCCTTTTTGACCTCAACAACATACCTTCATTAGAAAACTCCTTAAAAACTTACTAGTATATGTTTATCTAACTCTAATCATATTTATATCTCCTAGGGATAAGATTTAAAACACTTAATGAGGTGTAAATTACACATTTTAGCCTTATCATTCATAAATAGGCCTCATTTTGCCACCTACACATATTTTTTGAATATTTGAATTATAGATTTTATAAGGAAACTTGTTTCAACACCCCCCAAGAAAAATAACAAATTTAAGATCACTTGAAACATGTCTATCTCTCCCTAATTCTATTTCATCACTAGATCATCCTCTAGAAATTTCTTAACTTGATGACTTATCTATCTCAATTTATAAAGCTTCAAAGTTAAAATTGCAGAGTGAAACATAAGCATAGATGTCAAGTTTGAGCCTCATAAATTAGACTTTTGATTCAAAATGATAAATATAAATGGTTGGAATTAAAGCATACCAAACATCCAATGGTATTAAGGTTAGAATAGATGTAATTGAGTCCCAAGATATAACGGTATGCATTCGATCATACCAAAGAGATTAATAGTGAGTATCAAGTCAAAAACTCATAAAGTGAAAAGTTGATAAGTGAAAAGATCTCATGTGTCCTAATAGAGATCCAATGGTATACATCAATCTGATAGATGTCAGTGGGTCTCAAGATCTAATGGTACCTATTCACTCATATAGATTATATCAATGGTGAACAATGAGTCAAAGGGTCAAAGGATCTCTAGGGCGAATAAGAAGTTACCAAGTGTCACAAGTGCATTAGTATATCAAAAAATCTAGGCCTCATATTTCATCATATGATATTAGATCTATGATGTACAAGAGGTCAAAAATTTAGCAAGATCTTGTATAGTAAATAAAGAGTTGATAGTTGACACAATATGAAAGGTCTAGATCAATATCGAAGGCCAATATTAAAGGTTGAAAGATAAGAGATTTCAAGTGGAAAATAATGGTGACCTAGGTCAAATGGAGGTAAATCATGAAAATAACATCCTATTATCATTAAATATCAATTTAATGGCATAAAAAAACATAATTATATAGTTAGGGGTTGTCAACATTAGGTTATTATTCCATTAACCTCTAGTTTTAAGATTTGAAACACACAGGGTCCATTCATTCAGGTTGTAGTATGGTTTCATGACTGTGATCTTTGTTTTTTAAAGAAAACATATGAATATAGTGATTTCTCAATTTCCATAAATTCCTAGGTATAAGATAGGTCTATTTATGCCTAATGGAGATCAAGAATGATGCTATGCAACCTATAGGCTCTTTATCGATATGTAGTAACTATATGAAAACCAATGAAAGAGATTGGTTTTCAATCTACAATATAGACCTATGATCAGATATCAAGTAAAGGTAGATATGAATAGTTATGGAGAAGTGTCTCACCTTTCAATAAGGTCCCAAATACAAAAAATAGTTTCTAAGAGAAGACTTGGGCATGACTCTATCAAGTACATGGATATAAGGACCTTGACCTCATAATGAAGAAAGTGGAAATAAAATGGAGTACAAAGATGGAGATCTAGTGGTTGGAAAATGTAGTTGTAGCATTTAATGAATTTTAGGGTGTCTAAGGGTTTTCCTTCATAATCAGGATCATGACATGCCACCTTTGACAACTATTGTCCTCTAGTAAATTTTTCTCAGCCAATGATAGGATTTGAGGTTTATTAGGACAAATAAAAAGATAACTTGTCAATAAATAATTATGGCTAATTGGATCAAAAAGATGGTAACTCAATTAATGAGTTATGTACTCATGTTCCCTCTTCTATCTCTCTTTTTCTGATATATTACCCATCTTTACATTTTAGAAGCTCTCTCATGGTTTTTTAGAAGAAAAGACTTTTTCTCAATTCTATATGAGCAAAGACTCTCATTTGATAATACTAGACCCTATAAAAACTTGTACGAAAGACCTCTTTAAGATAATAGGATTTCCTTTACCTATATCTTGCTTTTAAACTATGTTTAGTAAGCTTGTGCATGATGGCATTTTGAAGGATAATATTCCATGCCCATTGTCCATCTTGCATGACTATTTTAGATTGTTTTCTAGTTGGTTACAGGTCTACATTTGTGTTCTTTCTACCATTAATGAAAGATTGGTGTGAGTATTAGAATTCCTCCTAGTTTCATTCATTGCTTCTTAAATCTAGTGTATGAAATACTTATGCAACAAGATATATTTTGAGATTGTGTGAGATAGTGCTATCTTATACTTCTTTAGTGTATATTTCATGCTTGTGTGAGTTCTCATTTAATTTAGTGCATCACCCTCTTATCCTTATTAGGAGCCCTTTACCCCATATTTTACCCTTTTCTTAGTGCAAACATTAGTTTAGGTCATCATCAAGAGGAAGTCAAACTTATCCAAAGGTTCAACCCCACCATAGGTGATCCACATACTAGGGTTGTCCCATTAATATAGCTCAATTGGAGAGAGCATGAAGAACCCTCTCTAAGGGTACAAATTGATACTACAACATGATCTTTCATATAGGTCCACTTTCACATGTGCCATAATGGATTAAAATAAAATGTAAAGGGAGAGATTCTCTAAACATACATCTACCACACTTATAAGCATCAGATAAATACGAACAGATAAGAAATATAGAGGCTATGGGGATGTATAAATAGTTTAGAATCATCAACAATCCTAGTGATTATTCCTAAAGCATATTATACCAATCTTGAAATTCTTATTATGGAAAGGAAGGACATAAAGGTTACCAAATTCTCCCATATTCATTCAAATCAAATCTCCCCCTATTGTCTATACCAAGAGTAAACCGATTGACCTGTATGACCTTGTGTTGGAGAGTAATGAAGAAGATAGACTAGTTTTTTCCAAATTCAAAACTATTGAAGGTTATCAAGCCTAGAAAAGACTTGTGGGGCCTATATATATCCTCTTAAAGCTTCCCACATGCCAAATGGTTATCTTTGACCTTAAAAATAACTTTAAACTACTTAATATTATTATCTTCTTGAATCCATGTTAAACCTACATTTATTCAGTTTCAAACCAAGTCCTAACATTATCTGACATATTAGACATTGGAAAACACTTTGACACATCTGTCTTAAGTGTAAAATGTACAATTTCATGAAAAAGGCCAAGAAGGTGACATAAAGGAATGTTAAGATAATGTTTCAAAAGACTAAGGTTTAACACACATTAAGTGATTTTATGACCATGTTATGATGTAGAAACACCCTATAAAAAGTTTTACCATATAGGTGGGTTGACCTAATTTTCCCTAGGGTCAAATTTGGTCGAGAGTATCCCCTCCCATGGATTGAATAATAATTGATATGTCACTATTGAAAGATTTGAGGTAATAAATAAAAACATAATGTGTAGTAGGCCTTAAAAATATTGGGATCATATATAAAGTATATTTTAATATTATGTTTAAGTCATGTATGGTCTCTTTAGGTGCTCTCTCTATTGTAGTTAGTTGTTCAGTTAAAGACAAGCGATCAAATTTGTCCTCAAATATCCTTCTCAAAGAGTCACCTAATTCATCCCATGTAGTGATATATTTAGGAGATAAGGTACCATACCAATCATGGGCATTTCCCTTAAAATAAATATCCAAAAAATTGATGGAAATATTCTCTTTAGTGATGTTCTGTATGTTTCAAAAGTTGGCAATGTTTCTTATGTGTTCAATAAGAGTAATGGCAGCTTCTCCCATGTATGAAGGAACACTTTTGCGGGCTGAGATAGGAATGTTATCATAGTCATAAAGTGATAAATGAATATGTACATTCAAGGTAATAAAGGTAAGGTTCCTTGGGGTTTCCATCTTGCAAGTTGGACCCAAGAAAAGTCTCTTAATAAGTATGTGAGTAGAAAATGACTTTTTTGAATATGGATGGGTGTTAGGAAACCTTTTTTTTCTCACTAAATAATAAGGCAGATCTAAAAATTCAAATGGAATTCCTTTATTATATGATATTTCCCTTACCTTAGGCATGAAAATGAAGCACTAGTCATCAGCCAAGATTTAATGCTTGCTAGAGTCACCAGATACTACATGAAGGAAGCTTTATAACTTTAGATTTTCCAAGATCAACATATACCTTTGACAAATTATTAGACCATGAGGTCCCACCAAGAATTAAAAAAAAATTATAAAGCAAATTTTCATGCTAAGTATGGATAGTTCAAGCTTCTTAAATTTGGAATAACATTGAAACACTTCATATGTTGTGGGTGACAATTCTTAAAGGTGCATCTCTAGGATAAAGGGATAACTTTCTTGCACACACCTATAACTAACCACTAACCTACTTGACTTGAATGGAAAGGGATATAGTGAGATTTAACACTAATATAATATAGGTTATACACTATTATGAATTCTAAAATCCTACTTGAGCCTACACTATGAAAGATAATTTGAAAAATTGATCTCAAACCCCAAGGTTTTCCTAACAAAAATGTTTCAACATGACAGTAGAATGAAATGTATTTCTCAAGGTATATGAATATTAGGTCTTATAATAGACACTATAATTATTATTCACACTTAAGTATACACAAAATAACCACTTTAACATCATGATACATATTATAAGGTAGATTACTTACACAAAGCATGAAAAATTGAGATGGATACAAGGAGAGATAACTATCACTTTACATCCAAAGTAGACTAATTGACATGATTATGCAAGAATTTGAGGAAACTAAACCATCTTTAAATTTTTATTCAAAGTAAAAATTATTAGTCAAATTAGTAGGGATTTTCCATACTAAATGTGTATGCCATACAATTCCAAAAGTTATAGCTTATATAGAGAAATGAGAAAGAGAGAGGGGAGTAGAGGAGGAATATTGACAAGTGTCCACATGAGTCAAAAACAATAAAATATTTATATAGAAGTATTAATAGTTTTCCAAGGACATATTTATCTCTTATTAAGATGTTTCATCATCCAAGTGGTGTAAGAGTTTTAAATTTGGCTTAACACCTTGCACTTGCTCTTCAAATCTACCCTTATTTGCATGTGACAAGTGAAAAAATTAATTATTCATAATAAATTATCCATGAATAAATTAAAAAATTCTAATTTAACACTTTTACTAATTTTAAAAACTTCTTTACTCTAACATTTCAGTGACAATCATCATCCATCTGCTTAGGTGTCTTGAAAACCCTTCATCTTCCACACCTAGCCTTGTCCAAATGGCTCAAAACATGAATTAAAATTAATTAAGGAACTATATCTCCATGAAAATAATTAAAATACCATATCAAACCTTAATCAACTCATTTGGGTTCCTGAAACAACTCCCAAGAATTCATCTTACTCCTCAAGCTCTCATTAGGCCTCTTTTCCTTGTAGCCTTAAAATATGTAAACCTCCTTATGTAGGATATTGTAAAAATTATAAGGGGAAAATGAATAAATTTTTTAGTATCAAATATTTATTTACAAATCCATGAAAAATTTCAAGTCTTGAGAGTGAGTAAAAGTGTGTTGTTCTACTATTCTCTTTCTCCAATTAGGGCTCAATTAGGCCTCCTTACCTAGAAGACTAATTTTATAATCCATATCTCTCCCACCCATATGAAACCACAAAAAATATATAAATTAAATTAATATCCTATCACAAACATCCAATCCAAATTTGAGGTCCTGAGAACTTGTGAAAGTGTGAGAACCATGAAATGGTCTCAAAACCTAGTCATTTTTTAAGCTTGTTTAAGACTACCTTAAAAAATCAAGTTTGTTTTAGAATTTATAGGGTGGTATGCATGTAATTTTTGGATTTTAAAGGTTTAACACATACCAAATCAATTATTTCAATATTTTTAAAGTGCTCCATTTCTAAAAACCCTACAAAACACCCAAAATCCTTATAAAATAGGGCATTAAATGTAATATGCACAGTTGTAAGTAAAGACAAAGTACATGGTGAGGACCTATTGGAGTCATAAATTTTTTTATGATTTTTTAGAATCAATTAAATTAATCTCATATTATTTTGATACCAATCTCTCACATCAGGTCTTTAATAGGGTTTTAAGAGGGTTTAACCTTATTTTGATTCTTAACGATTGTTCATAAACCCTATGGCCTTAAATCCTAAAAAATGCCAAATTTTTATAATATAAAACCATACTTAAATTTAATTATTTTATCAATTTCCCATACATTTATTTTATATAGTTCTAAGTGCAATAATTTGGTCTTCAGGTCTCTACATTGCCATTGGAGAGGGGTCTGAGTTATTAGGCTTTATTCATACATGTGATGGATCCAATCCAATAACCAATACCACAAGATTATAGTTTTGGGAAATATTTACCATACCTAAAAACTGTTATGTCTCATGTACAAGATAAATATCATACCAAGTGAGATAATCTTTGATTTCAAATGCAGTCTTCCATTAGAGGAACTCAAGATGGTCTCAAAGGCCTAAAAGGCACTTTCATTATCTTCCCCTATTTTTGAATGTTTTGTTTGGGTTTTTGATATGATTATAAAATTATCATTGTATTCAAACCCTCAATTTACCCCAAATCATCAACCTTTCACATGACTATTCATATATGTTTGTGCTCTTAGACTTAAGCTCTACAAGCCTAAATAGACTTGTAAGCTTATTACTCTTTTTCATTGACTATGAGGACTATATATAGGTTGTATTGGAATTAATACATCATTAAAATGTTATTTAATTACTTCCACATATCTATGTGTATTTCAAAATAAGTAGTCTCTTACAATTGACTAGGCAGACATATAGGTACCTAGTTGATTGTGTATGTAGGGGTTGAAGTAAACCTTTTTTTGGTCATATTCTCTTTGACATCTCTTTAGGTTGGGTGAACCTTCAATTAATTTTTTAACTTGTTTTATTATCTAAGCTAAACTCCAATTCTCCCTTTGTGCACTCTTTCTTATCTTCAAGATTGAAACCATCATGTTCTTCTTAGAAAACATGTAAGTGGTCATTTTTGGGGTTTGACTACATTTTTGGGTTTTAGGACTTCAATTACAAATAATTTAACCTATAAATTACTTTTTTATACTAGTGAGGTTTTGTATCCTCCTAAAAATTCCCAAAACACTACATTTTCACAAACACACACTTCTTTCTTTCACCTTCTCAAAATATGGTTGCAAGTGGTTATTTGGTGAATTTGAGCTTTTTACTTGTTCCCTAAAAACTAGATGATCAACACTTTTGATAGTATCCAAACTTTATTTGAAGATTATTCTCATTATCTTACAAGGTTTATTTTCCTTTTATGAGATTTCTGACCTTTGCCCTTTTTTCTCCATACAGAGAGCTATGTATGAGTACTAGGTTTATAGATCTAATATTCTTAACCCTCATTTGAATCTCTAATAATTTAGGTGTTTTCATTAGTCTGACCTTCTCTCATATCAACATTGAGTCATGTTTCATGTACAATCAATCATATTTGTATGAACAAGTGTCTTTTGTCCAAAATGAGGACCTATGGGTCTATCACCTATAGGTATAATTTTTACTTGTATGGATTACTAAGAACATCTTCTTAAGTCCTTGAAAATTTTAGGTTATATCTACTCATTTTTAATTCTTATCACCTACCTCACTAGCTAGTAAATTTCCTACTAGAACTATATAACCTTAGATTTACCCATTCACATATACAATATTACTTATACAGTTAGCTCATATGCAAGGTTTATGCATGGAAGTTGGAGTATAGTTATTAAATTATTAATACTTTTTATGATTCAAATATATTAGATATTTTAAAATTAGTGTTTGGGAGGGAAAATCAGGTCTTCTTCAATGTTTTAATATACTCAACATGGAACTTATGACTTATGAACATTTACCGATAGGTCTTTAGACCTATGGATGGACAAGATTATACAAGTCCTTATTTAAGAGTGAATTTGAAGATCATACTCATAACCTTGGACTCCTAATTATTTAATAGTGTCTTTTTCATATGATATCATTGGTTTTTAATTTCTATTTGAGCCAAGTTTAGAAATCAGACTTATAAAAGACTAGTCATGCACCATACCTTGTTACCACTTGAAGATTGTATATAAGGATCACATTTGAAGAGAATATCGCATGAATCTTATGATATTGAGAGATATTACATTAAATATTAGACACTTAGAACTTGTATAATAATTGAAATACTTCAAACCAACCAAAAACACTTGTATATGGGGTGATATGTTTCACACACTTGAAGTACTATCTCCTTTAATGAATACATCTCATGAGGTTGAATATATTAATGAAAAAAATATTTAAATGATTCATTTTATATTTTAAAACATCCTAAAAAATCCATTCTCCTTCATCAAACTTTTAAGTGGAGAAACATGAGCAAAACCAGACCCTGCTTAGATGAATAAAACGTAGTGACCTCCTATCACTCTTACCAATTGTTCATAAAGGAGAGGTGATTAATATCTAAAATAATTCATAAAAATGTAATTTTTCTAGGACCCATAACATTTACCAAAATTTTAGCCTCAAACTTTCTCTCTACTTCTCATACCATGCATTTGAATTTTGTCTTTCTTAGCTTGTGAAGGCAACAACAGATGAGAGAGATGTTTATATGAATTTATGAGACCTAAAACTTTATCCCAATAATTAATATTACCTATGGAAGTTTAATATACTCTATAAAACCATTTTCACCTACAAGTAGATCTTTTAAGGTCGTACAAGTGCCCACAAGTGCCTGTAAAGGAGTATTTTCATTAATATAGGAATTGAACTACAATTTTTTAGGCTCTAACCACCTCTAACTCTTATCTAACATTAGGTACACTATGAAACTTCTTATAACATTTATATTTGAGATTTATATGTACAATTCCTCCAAATTATCCCAAATAGTGACTAAACTAACTTTATGGTGTATATCAACATAATAAAAAGGTTAATACATGCATATATTACTTTAAACACATAAGTAAACCTAATTTAATGAATCATTTTAATTTCATGACCTTGAAAACTCTTTACAACACCATGACTCATAAATGACCTTGAGAGTATACAAGTTCATGAGAGAATTAACCTTAAACAAAGCTAGTTAAGGACCAATATGATCACACAGACAACATTTTAAAGACATTATAAAATCATTAAAAGACCATATATAATATTTAATAAACATATTAAAATTTTAAGCCTATAGGGATTGATTATTTTGACTTGGGAGTTAAAATTAGTCAATAGATACCAATATAGGGAACCCTCCTATAGAAAACCATACTCTCACTAATACAATGGATAAATCTCCAATGAACACCAACATTACACCTCATACTAATAGAAATCAAAACATAGTTATTGATACAACTCAGACTATTGCTCAAATGGTCTAATAAATGAATGATATGCAAATGACTAACAATGCTCAAATGATTTAAATACAAAACCATATCTGAAAAATGTAAATTCAAGATCCTATCATCATGCCTCAAAATAATAGGATTTTTTTCCTCCTCTTATATATTCCAATGGGAATGTCAACCCTCAACCTATCATACATAATAAAATTCTTCAACATATTTAAAATGAAACTTTAGCTCCAATCATAGTATCCATTGATATCCAAAATATTTTTTCACCCATTATATATGATATAACCAAATACCCAACTATTTTCCTTAAATCATTTTGAAATATATATAAGGACCAGGTCCAATATAACACTTTTTCTACCACTATAATTATTCTCAAAACTCTTATGGGAGATGATCTAGAATGGTATAATAAACTTACCCAACATTCTATATGGAAGCTATAGGACATCTTCAATGCTTTAATTAAAAAAAATTAGTAAAATCATCTTCCTAAAATTCATCTTAGTCATTTTATCAATGTTAAACAATTAATTACTAAATTTTCCCATAATACTATCAAAAGATGAAAATCACTAGTCTATAAATTAGATCATAACATGAGTGATGATAATATATTAAAATTATTTATTAATTCCTTAAAACCTTCTCTTCAATATAAGGTTTGAATTTTTTCCGTTCAAAACTTAGAAGAACTCTTGACCAATCCAAAGGACAAGATTTCCTTATGAACTAATTTGAACAATCTCATAATTTAATCAAGGAATCTTTCCAAACTTCAAATAATGCAATCACTAACACAAATTATCAATAAATCCCTTATAATTAAAAAGGGAAAAATCTAAAACTAACATTCAAAATCTCTCTCATCCACCTTTGACAATATCATAAATTAATAGACTTTTATCTCCATCTAAACCTTTCATCTATAATAATAATTCTCTTCCATCATGGTATGATCTATTTTTTTTGGTTTCAAGTTGATATAGGCCATTCTCATGAAACATGTCATAGAAACATAAAGTTTGTAGTTTGTTTTATATTATGTGATAGATTTGATCATGAAACTATGACTACACTCCAACACCCTTATTATCTTAAAGATTCTAAAAAGAGAAATTTACCAAATCCACAAATTTAAAATCTCAAAAAAAAATGTTTCCTTAGATACCAATACACAACATTATAATGAATATGTTTATGTCATTGATGTTGATTATGATCAATCTTATACCAATTCTCAATATATGAATGTGGCTAAAGTTAATTATTTCCATAAACCTACGCACAAAGATCCTATTACCAAACCTATGAAACCATATATTGATGATAAACTAATTAAAGACATTACCACCTCTAAACCTATATCTTCCAAACCATCTACTAGTGATGATCCACCTCCACCAATAAACCCAAAAATATTTTAAAAAACTACCCCACCTACTCAACCCAAACCTCATGCTCATTCTTCTTCTAAACCACATTGGAATTTATTATACAAACTTAATTTTATGCCTTGTAAATTTCCTCTCATGGAATTATTATGAAATTTTACATATAATCACAAGTTTATTATGAAATAAGTCTAAGATATAGAATATCCCTCATCTAATGAATCAAATTACCTCTTGATACTCATCAAATGGTATAAGTACAAGATATTGAAATAATTTATTCTACAAAAAATTCTATATAATTTCTAGAAGAATATATGGTAAATGATGAGGTTCTATTTTGAGCTAATGATCCACCTCTTTTTATCAAATTTAGAATCAATAACACTCTATTTAGAAAAGTCTTAGTTGATGAAGGATTAGGTATCAATGTTACTCTCTTTGGTTAATTAAACAATTTAGATATTCCCAAGAAAATATGAAATAAACCTGATTCACGTGTTGCAAATTTGATAAAAACCAACCAAAAACCACTTGGATACATTTGGATTACTCTTATTAAACCTAATACAATCCATACCAAACTTATGGTCCTTGATATTTCCTTCTCCTACAACATGCTTTTGGTTCATCCTTGGACTCATCGTATATAAGCTATTGCATCTTTTGGTAACCTATGTATCGAGTTCATACATAATGTGAAGTATTACAAACATGAGGTTGATCTTAATCCTTGGAAAATCCAACTTTTGAATCCAAAATATTAATAATATATTCCTACTATCAGCCATTTAATATTCTTCTCTTACTAAATTTATCAATATACATTTGGATTTACATGTCACTCTCATAGATTTAGATGATGATAAACCTAATGAAATATAAAAATGAAATATAAAACATTTGTAATACCAATAGATTATCTCCTTATATTATAGACTAGATCCCCTCTTCTCTTTTCATAAGATATCAAACTATACCTTTAATTGATGAAACCACTGATATCCTTCCCCCATGTAGCACACATGAAGCCTCTTACATAGAATTTTATTTCACTTGTAATGAATATGGGGTGGAAAAAAATTTCTAAGATCCTTTATCTATGTTTCCTCATAATTTTATTAAGATGGGTCTCTCCACTATCGATGTTCTAATTACAACAAATACATGTGCTATATCTCCATCCTATGATGACACCTACATTATGGCAGAAGCTCAGTCATGAGATCTAGATGTATTACATTATCAAAATTTATTAAATAAAATACATGCCTTCAATAATGATTTTCATGTAATTCATATATATTATGATAATTAATAAGAACCAAAAAGATATGTACCAACTATCAATGCACCCTTGATAGACACTCGTTGGGTTATCTAATAAATTGACCAATATGATCTAATCCAACCCATAATGTTTAATTATACTGAGTAAAGGACTATACTCAACCAACTTATACTATATTCAATTGATCCTCTTACACAACCCACTTTTATTCCCATTATTCATAATGTAATCAATGTTGATAATTATACTTATCCTACTATATTGATACTATATTTTATTGAAAAATCTCATAGTCATACACCTAAAATCAAATTAGATGTAAAATTTATATCCATTTGATAAATACATTCTAAAATCAATAAACATGGTAACCAAATTTTATATCTTAAAATAGATATTGAATATTATGGACCCTTACCCAAACTCACTATTGATGAAGCCATATTAGGAATACTCTATTACCATGAACTTCAACTCCCACACTAACATTACAAGCTAGTTATTTTTTTTTAAAATGACCCTTGTTTTAATAGTGCCATTGTTAGTATTGACCCTGATACACATCATGTGTCTTCACTACCTCCTAATTCCTATCATTTACAAGATGTAAATGCTATGTTATTAAAAAAACTATGGAACAACTACCACTCCTCAACCTATTCTTGTCTCCAAAGAACTTTGTCCTACTGAGCACAATAATTTTATTTTATTCTTTAATAAATATTATGAATCTTTCACATGGTCTTATGAAGATATGCTTGGTATTGGCCCTTATTTTATAGTCCATAAAAACATTACTTATCCTAATTCCAAACCTATGTGTCAAAAGTAATGTAAATTTCCTCATGTGAATTACACCTTGTCTTACAGAGAATTAAACTTCTAAATGCTAAATTCATCAAACCTATTGATTATTACTATATAATTAATTCTCACCCTTGGAGAGGGTTCTTCAGGCTCTCTTCAATTAAGACATAATATTGGGATAACCCCAGGCTGTGGGTATCCTATGATGGGGTTGAACCTCTAGAGAGGGCTGGCTTCCTTTTGATTCTCACCTAATACTAAAGCTAAACTACTACTTCACAAGGAAAAGGGTTATAAAGAAAAAAAATGTTCCTAAGAAAGATAAAAGGGTGATGCACCAAAGTTAGATAGACACTTATATAAGATTGAACACACACTAGATCAATAAAAGATAATTGTGGCTTACTCAATATCACAATCTCACTAGTTGCATAAATATTTCATAGGAGAGGTTCTAAATGGAACACTAGATAAGATGTGCAAGTTAGTTTGAAAACACCTTCAAAGAGGCAAGTAGAAGGACAACAAACTAGGAATAATCTCCTTCAAAAATTTACCATACACAAGAATATTAAACACTAATTAAAGACAAGAGAGAGGCAAAGGTTTGATCTTATTAATTAAAAAACTAGTTCTTACAATATGTTGATAGGGTTTAACCATATCAAATGATCACACTCTTACAAGAGTCTTAATGATTATCCTTGTATCATAAAATAAAATGATAAATTCTAAAGTTGAGAACCCATTAAATGGAAATGAGACTAGGATATATAGGAGAAGATAGAGGGAAAGAAACAATGTGAGAGCATGCCATCCCCAAAAAAGAACACTTTATCCTATGTCATTAATTGAACCTAAGCCACCACCTTTTGCACCTTAGCCCATAAAAGACTTTCCACCCTTTTGATCAATCAGGACACTTCCTATGGCTTTTTAAGTGAGAAAGTCCTTAAAGGTTCTGAGGATGTATTGAATTCTCCTAGCTATAGTTCCCAAAACTAGACCTTTTTTAATCCTTCATGCCATCTCTCACTTGAAGACAAAACCTCATGCTCATGGATTTGATTGGATCATGGCTTTGTGTATTTTATGTGGATTCTTATGAAGACTATTGCCATGCTGAAGGAAGCATACCTTTTTCATTAATCATATCTCTGCTTTATCTTCATGTTTGGATCATAGGTCTATCTATAGGTGGAAAACCAATCTAGGGTTATTGGTTTTCCTATAGTTTCCATATCAGTACAAACATATCGAATATATATCACTTTTTATTATTATAATAAGTCCAAATAGACCCACTTTATCTTTATAGGAACCAAATTTTCATTTTATACATGGGTCCTCCTTTAGAAATGGTGAACCACTCATAAGAAATAACCTTGCATGCTACAACTTATCAAACCAAAGATCAATATTTAACTCCAATGGTAGTCCCTTATGTTGCTCATACTTGACTATATCAGTTAGAATTCTCTATGGCATTTAGACCAGCTTTAATGGCATTAGGATGACCTTATAAAACCCTACTATCCATGGTCAAAAATAGCCTCTCAGCCCTTGTCACAAAACCCTTGGTTTGCCTTTGCTCTAATTAGTTGTTAAAATATAACTTGTCTCATTAACACATTAACTCATCTTACCCCATTAATTTCAATTTTTATGAATACTCAAGAAACATCGATCCTCTACTAGTTTAATGCATCTTTGACACTTATCATACACACATTCACCCTTGAGATTTGATAATGATTTGACCTCCACTCATTGTTAGATATAAAATCTTGATCAAATATCAGTCATTGATCTATTGGGACCCACTATTTAAAATCCAATGGCTAGTTCGTGATCCTAATATTAATGTCTTAATAATAATCATTGATGATTACATGATCATCAAGTTTAATCTCAATAGGATTTGTCTTGATTTATCTTAAAGTTGACATCCTTCCGATCATTATTTGACATTATGTATAATATAATTGATGTCTCACAGACCATCAAATTTAACCATAGATATACTTTTTCTTGAGATTTATTTTGATGTTAGTACAAACATCTTATATTACAAGGTCCTTTTTTGAAGGATTGGAACTTGAAACAAAAAATTCATGGAGGTACCAAATTTTTAGGAGATGTTCTTGAGGTTAAAAAGAAAAAACCCATTTGATCTATAGGTCTCAAAATATTTCTAAGTGAATATATTAAATGTTCAAATTGGCAGGTCCATATCTTCTCCTATGTGATGTATTGGTGATGGTCAAGGTTATTTGGCTATGGGAAAATTAGTGAAATTTGATTGAGGATCCAACTTTGCACATTCATAACTCCATTTACACTTCGGTGGAGGACCTAGAACTTAGCACGTATCAACTAGGGACCAAACTAAACAAACCCATGTGACCACTTTCCCTTAAAACTACTAAATTTTTGAGATATGGCCTTGTTAATATTCTCACTTGGATCTATTTGAACTTCCTTGAAAATGGTAATGTATGGAAAAATAGTGGAATTTGGTTGAGAGGCCAAATTTGGATCTCCATAAATTTTGATGAGCATTAGCAAAGGACTTGAAACTTAGTACATATAAATTTGGCATAAATTTGAATAAACCCATACAACTAATTTTCCCTTACTCATCCATACGTGACAATGGTGATGTTATAAAAGTGCCTACTCAAAATTTTTACCACTAGCCCCAAAATGTCTATATAAACATAATAAAACAACTAGATGAAAACCATATACTTTCATACTCATTCCATGCACTTTTGACATTCTAAAGTGTCTCTAAAACTTGTCCATTTATTATTACATTAGTAACCTAATCCATATGGGTATAATCCTGGTATGTGGGCCAAAAATGGCCAACATCTTTGATGACTCACATGGAAGCATGCTTGTTATGCTTTGAGAACCTAGACCATTTGCCTTATCTAGTCTATTCGGCACAAATTACTTATCCTCTTTAATTGATTTGATCCTCTCTTAAAGTAATAAGGATCAAAATAAACAAAAATAAAAATAAAAAAATGCTTGAGGCACTTTGGAAAAGGAAATAACATAATAGAAAATAAATGTGCACAAGGCACTTATAAGAAAGCATAAAGCTATTTTAACATGTAAAACATATCATAATGGATGTAACACTATTAAATAACAAGGATTTAAATGAATACCATTAACTAATATGGGTAATACCTCTACATCTAGTTGGGCAAGGTAAAAATCATTGCATTCTTTGCATTCATGGATCAAATAAGGACCACTCCACAAGCTATCTAACATGGTATGGTTGCCTAGTTTGGCCTTATTTGAGTCCCATTTTAGGACTAGGTTAGCTTCCTTGAATTTCCTTACTATTGTTCTTTTTTCAAAGGCCTTTTTGAATTGATCTTGATGTGATTCCAAATTTTTCATAGCAAGGCCTCTAGTTTCTTCTATCTCCATGAGCTATATCATTCTCACATTCATGGGCTCGTCCTTCATCAAATCAAGCTGATGGGATAATTTTAATACAAGTGGCTCAAGGGAGATAGGAAATTTAGATTCCCTTCCATATATAGGAACATATAGAGAATTACCAATGGTAGTATTATGAGTCACCCTATTATCCCATAAGGTTATCTTTAGCTTGGTGTACTATGTTCTCTGATTCTCTTTGATGGTCCTCCTGATGATCCTCAACAAATTCTTGTTTATGGACTATGTTATTCCATTTCCTTGAGGATAGTAGTTGGAAGAGGTGATGAGGTAGATGCCCAGCTTGAGATCCCACTCACTTGTCTTCATACCAAGGAATGTTAATTCATTATAAAAAATTATTGTGGTTGGGACACCAAACTTGGTTATAAGGCTATCATAGAAATCTAAGACTGCACCTTCACTAATCTCCTTCAAAGAAATGGATTCCACCCACATAGAAAAATAGTCAATTATAGTGAGTACCCATTTATTCCTTGAACTTGATGGTGTATTGATCATTCCTATGAAGTCTAACCTTTATTACATGAAGGGTGGTTCCACTTGAATAGGATTGAGTGGAAGTGTTGTGAGTTTTCGCTTTCCTATAAAGAAGGCACACTCATAGAATTTTTTAATCCATGCATGAGCATCTTTGAAAATTTTGGGTCAATAATAACCAGCCCTTATTACCTTTTATGTGGTGGTTTTAGGTGCAAAATGACCTCCTATTGGTCCATCATGGAACTATTCCAAGAGTTTGGTCACCTATTCATCATCTATACATCTAAGGAGTACCCTGTTAAGGTCCTTTCTAAAAATAAAATCATAAACTAATGCATAAGTTATAGATTAAAGCCTAAATTAACTTATTTTGGCCTTGTCTAAACCTTGGGGGAATTTTCCTATTATCAATAAGTGAGCCATATCTTGAATCTAGATCTCTTGTAGTGGAGGTTCACATGCCTATGAGTTGCCTTGGGTCACTAAAATAACTTCTTTGTCTTCTTAGAGGTCATCCACCATGTGTTCACACAATCCCTTAGCCTTAAACAACTTGGTGAATTTGATCTCTACATCATATTTCATGACCTTTGTGATCCATCTTGATCTCTTATTTTTCAAGTCTTTGTTAAGGAGGAAATCCCTAACTCTAGGATGAGACACCATAAGATGGATCCTACTATTAGAAAGCATGGGCCTAAACTTCTTGAGGCTTCTCAAGGATGAAATAACTTAATTATCAATGAAATTGTACCTCACCTCATATCCTTCCATCCCTTGACTAAAAAAGGAAATTGGCTATTCCATTGCTTTGTCATTATTATGCATCAACATAGCTGATATGTAGTCAATGTTTGCAAAGGTGTACATGATGAATTCCTTGTAGAAATAAATATTCAAGAGTGAGGGTGCTTGGGTAATGGCCTACTTGATGTCTTCAAAATATACCTTACCTTCATCAAACTAAGAAAAAGCTTGGTTCTTCTTTAGCATGGCAGTGATAAGCTTGACCAAGTTTACAAAACTAGGTATGAAACTTCTCATAAAGTTGATCTTCTCAAGGAAGCTTTGGATCCCATTTATGTGCTTTGGCAAGGATAAGGATAAGATAACACTTACTTTGTCAGGGTCAATGGATAATCCCTCTTTTGAAACAATATGAACCAAAATTTTACCTTCATGAATAGAAAACACACATTTTTAGGATTTAAAGAGATCCCATACACTGCATCTTTAGAATATCAGTTGAAGATGCTCCAAGTGCTCACTAGCATTCCTAAAAAAATATTGTGATTTTATCTAGGTAGACCATCACCATTTGATTTAGTAGTCCTTTGAAGGCCATGTCCATCTCTCTTTGAAAGGTTACCCCAACATTGGACAATCCAAAATTAATCTTATAATAAGCAAGTGTCCCCCACTTGGTGGTAAATGTAGTCTTATACTAGTCCTCTTCTCTCACTATCACTTAGTTATAACCTGAATATCCATTTAAGAGAGAAAAGCATTCTAAACTAGCAACTACTTATAAGATTTTATATATAAATGGTAGAGGGTAATGATCCTTCAAAGAGACCCTATAAAGATCCCTAAAGTCTACACATAGTCTGATCTCCCCACTCTTCTTTCTCGTATGTACTAGATTAGCTACCCATGAGGAATACTTGATTGGGAAGATGATCCTAGATTAAATGAGCTTGGTCAATTCATTTCTCATGAGCTATTCAATCTTGGGTTTTATGGGTCATTGATTTTGTTTGATAGGCTTGGTGTTAGCCTCTATCTCTATAGTGTGTTGGGCCAATTTTGGATCAAATCCCCTTAGGTAACTATATTTCCAAGTAAAGATGTCTACGTACTCCTTACAAATTTCTATGAAATCATGCCTTTCATCTTTAGTGCTTACCTTCCCAAGCTTGAGGAGATTATCTTCAAAGATAACAACTCTCTCATAGTTCTCTTAATTAGTTAACATCACTACTTTGTCCTTCCTCATATGGTCCCCCTCATGAAAGAGGCCTTTTAGGGTGACTAACCCTTTAGGAATCTTATTGGACCTTAATTTAATAATCTTCTCCCCATACTGATTCTATAACTTTTCTTAGTTGAGGGAGGATAACTCTGCTTCTTGATGTAAGAAACATTGAATTTATTTGTCATTTTCAAAGGCCTTCTAATGAGCTTCATTATCTATTACTAATGGTATTATAACCACTTTGACACGTGGTTGAACCTTGGTCTTTTTCAGTTCATTAAAGATGTCAAAATGAGCCCCCATAGCTGCTAGTCTATTAGCATGTTGATTTTGGCTTCTCAACATTGATTAAATGTTGAAAGCCTCAAAAGTCCTTAATTATGTCCCACACTCCATGTTTTTAGGGATCATTAAAGGTTTCTTGGTTACATTATGATCTTTGATTTAGTGTATAACCAATTCACTTCCCCATAGATTTGCAACTACTTTATCCTTCTCTTATTATCCCATTGAAGGTCATGGATGAGACCCTCATATTCTACTACATTGTAGGAAAAGTTGAATTTGAACCTATATGAAGAGACATACTTATAATTTAAATGGGATATTAGCATGACACCTGTACCCATCCCATGCTTGTTCCTTAATCCATCAAAGAACAACTTCCATAGACCATTAGGATCTTCTTAAGGCCTCATGAGGGATGGCATGGGCTAGTTTTCTTCATATAAACAATAGACACCCAAGTCCTTTTCTTCAATACCTTATAAGGAGTCCACCAACTATCTATCATGTCATATATCATCTAGAAACATGTATGGCACCTCTTATAGATGATTTTTCATCTCATATCCCATTATAAATTAATCCTCATCAATGATGGTGTAATTAATATTGATATTATTTGGTTCATATGGATCTATATGGAATTATGAAATAGGCTTAGCTTTGATTGACATTTTGTCACTATACCTTTCCTTGAATGCCATATAAGACCAATCTACTACAAGATAGCCCATATCTTTGTTGTGAACTCTATGGATAAGCATAATATCAAAGTGAGGAGGCACATCCAAGATCAATACATCTTGAGCCACCAAGACACTAGGATAATATTTTAGGGTCATATTGAGGTCTTTGATTATGATAGATGGCTTTGGAGAAGAACAATCAATTTGTGTCACTCCTTTGTACTATGGTTCATATTTCAAACCAAGTTGGTTAGCTATGGAATTTGACATCACTAAGGTACTAACCCCACTATCCACTAAACAATTATACTCTAGAGGTTTTCTAATGATCATTGAAATATAAAATGGAGGAGGTTTTCCTAATTTACCTTATTACCCTTCATTTGTCCCCTTGGATGCATTGGTGAGAACCTCATTCACTTTGCTTAGTGGCTTGACTACAACATTGATCTTTCACAGTCCTTCTTGAAGGATGTCTACCTAGCTAGGCATGGAGAGCATATCACACATGGGAACACTCACATTTAAATTTTTCATTTGTTCAACAATGTTGATGGGTGAACCATCAACCTTTGCTTGTGATTTGGGATCCACCATTATTATTTTTTGAACTTATGAGCCTTGAAGAACAAAAATATTCCCTTAACTCTAATTTTTTAGAGGTACTAGAACCTTTGGAGTGATAGTAGGTTCACTAGGCTTTGTCAATGAAGGAGTAATGGTGGGAATCTCTTTGACTACTTTCCAATTACCATCCATGTTCCTTATTTTAAATTTTGTGTTTGTCATCACTGAAATATAGGCTTGGCTAGAACTAGCCTACTGGTTTAATGTGTAGCACTCTTATTATTCACAATTCATCATTATAGCTTTAGGTTGATTTGGCCCTTGATTAGAACCTTGACCTTATGGAGGCTCCTCTAGATTGTTCATCATAGGTACCTCTAAATTTTGATACATGAGAGCTTGGTTGTATCCAAAGTTAGTATCTTGCTACCATTGATCATTGAAGGTTTGGTTAAGGTCAATATTTGTAACAATATGTTGACCAAAGGACCAGTTCCAAGGCATGGTACTCTCTGCTTATTGAGCCACATTATTTTGAACTAAGACCAAGGAGTTAGAAGTACCAACAACATTATGATTGTATTTATTCTTCCTATTGTATCCATGTTACCCTTGTCCTTGATTTTGACCTTGGCCCTAGCTTTGGTAGTTCCCCTTATATAGTGGCCTATTTATTTGAAAGGCTTGATGTTGAGTCTGATATGAACTTTGGTGAGGCCTATTGAAACCCTGTTGCCTTTTGACATTTATTAGCTCATTTCTCAAGGATTGAAACATGATTTTGATCTCTTAAAAGTTCTTCTACTCTAGTGAATCACTAGGTTCACTATTAGAAGCTTTTTCTTGTTTTGGTATAGGAATTACAACAATTATTGGTGTAGGATGAATGACATCCAATGGAGGGATAAAAATATGAGGTGGTTTGATTTTAAGAAATAAGGTCATTAGTGGTTTGGTTATAATCTTTCCAAATTAAAATATTTAATTTCATGCTTTGATGGTCACCTCAGAAGCATCTAGAAGTATATTTCCTCCCATAGATTGGATCATCATTTCTATGTCACTATTTAAATCCTTTAACTAATATAGGAAGGCAAAGTTAGGGGTTAGTATAACTGTGACTAGGATTTTTTCCCAAGTTTTTTTGATCCTTGTATTGAATTCTTGCATGACTTCATGAGGATATCTTGAAATGTTAGTTAATTTATTTACAAGTGAAAATTTGTCACTTTTGTCCTCAAATATTTTACACAAGGCTTCCCCTAATTGGTCTCATGTTTGAATGAAATTAGCAGTAAGGCCTCTATACCAATCTAGGGCCTTTCTTTTGAAATAAGTAGCTTATATCCTAATAGCTATATTATCCTTAGTGACATTATGGATATTTTAAAATTTGGATATGTCTGTGAGGTGTTTAGAGGATGTTATAGCTTGGTCTCTAGTCTAATAGGGAGCACTTTTAAGGGCTGCAACTAGGATATGATCATAGTGAGTAAGGGATAGATGGATTTGGCCATTAAAAGCCAATAAAATTTCTATGGGATGCCATGGATATGAAAGGGGTGAATAAATGGATTCTTGTAGGGGAAGGCCTTGGAAAATACCTAGGAGCAAAAGTTCCCTAATATGGATGTGTATTGGCAAACCTTAATCTTTTGTCTGAATTTAAAGGTACAAAAAATTCAAAAGGAATACCTCTTGAAGCTAACCTTGTTGTCACCTTTGGCATGATTTAAAGGTAATAATCTACACTATAGTTTTGATTCTTCTTTTTGGAGTCGCTATATATTGTTGTTTAAGAGCTTAACTACTATAAATTTGATCAAACTAGCATCAAATTTGATTAATCTTCCTTTTAAAATAAGTGGGTCTCATCAAGCATGATATAAACTATTATAAACTTAATTTTCACCATTGGAGAGGGTTCTTAAGGCTCTCTCTAACTAAGCTATATTATTGGGACAACCCTAGGCTATGGGTATCATGTGATGGGGTTGGAGCTCTGGATAAGGCCAAATTCCTCATGATGCTCACCTAAGACTGAAACTAAACTATTGATTCACAAGGAAAAGGGTTAAAAATTAAAAAAATGGTTCCTAAGAAATCTAAAAGGGTGATGCACCAAAGTTAAATGGACACTCATATAAGCTTAAACATGTACTAGCTCAAAAAATTACAACTATGGCTTATTCAATCTCACTAGTTTCATAAATATGTCATAGAAGAGGTTCTAAATGGAACACTAGTCTAGACATGCAAGTTAGTTTGAAAACACCTTCAAAGATGCAAGTAGAAGGATTAAAAACTAGGAAGTATATATTTCATAAATTTAACATACACAAGTATACTAAGCACTAACTAAATATAATAGATAGGTAAAGGGTTGATCTTATTACTTCAAAAGGTAGTTATTACAATATTTTGACAGGGTTTAACCATATCAAATGAGCACACTCTTGTAAGAGTCTTGATGAGTATCCTTATCTCAGAAAAGAAAAGGCTAATTTATAAAATCTGAGAACCCCTTCAATGGGAATGAGACTAGGATATATAAGACAAGAGAGAGGGAAAGAAAGGATGTGCAAGCATGTCATCCCCCAAAAAGACCACTTTGTCCTAGGTCATTAATTAAACCTATGCCACTTACACCTTAGCCAATAAAATATTTTCCACCCTTTTGATCAATTAGGACACTACCCATGTCTTGTTGAGTGATAAAGTCCCAAAAGGTTTTGAGGATGTATTTAATGCTCTTATATGTAGTTCCCAACACTTAACCTTTTATTTAATCCTTCACACCATCTCTCGCTTTAAGACAAAACCTCATTTTCATGGATTTTACTAGATCACAGATCTGTGCCTTTTAGGTGGCTTCTTATTGAGACTATAGACATGATGAAGGATGAAAACCCTTTGCATTAATCATATCTCTATTTTATATTCACTTTTGGATCATATGTCTTCTATCTATATGTGGAAAACCAATCTAAGGTTATTGGTTTTCCTATAGTTTTTATATCAGTACAACCATATGGACTATATAGTAATTTTTTGTATTATAATATGTCCAAATAGACCCACTTTATCTCTGTAGGAACCAAAATTTCATTGTATATGTAGGTCTTCTTTTAGAAATAGTGAACCAGTCATGAGAAATAACCTTACACGCTATAAATTATCAAACCAAAGATCAATATTTATCTCCAATGGCATTCCCTTATGTTCCTCATACTTGAATATATCAATTAGACCAATCTATGGCATTTGGACCAGATTTAATGCTGTTAAGATGACCCTACAAAACCCTAATGTTCATAGTCAAAAATTGCCTCCCAACCCTTGTCAAAAAACCTAGGATCACCTTTACTCTAATTAGTTGTCAAAATCTAACTTGGCTCATTGACAAATTGAATCATCTTACCCCATAGATTTAAATTTGTATGAATACCTAAGAACCATCGATCCTTTACTAGTTTAATGCATCATTAACACTTATCATACACACATTTTCCCTTGATATTCACTGAACCTTTGACCTCTACTCACTGTTAGATATGAAAGCTTGATCAAACACCAACTATTGATCTACTGGGACCCACTATTTAAAATTTAATGGCTAGTTCATGATCCTAACATTGATTTCTTCATGACCATCATTAACAATCATGTGACTATCAAATTTAAGATTAATAGGATTTATCTTTCTTTATCTTCAATTTGACGTCTTGTCGACTATCATTTAACATTCCACAAAACATAATTGATGTCCCATTGACTATCAAATTTAAGCACATATATATTTTTTCCTAAGATTTATTTTGATGTTAGCACAAACATCTTATGTTGTAGGTCCATTTTTAAATTCTTGGAACTTGAAATGCAAAAGTCATGGAAGCACCAAATTTTCAAGAGATATTGTTGAGTTTAAAAAGAACAAACCCATTTGATCCATTGGTCTTGAGATATTTCTAAGTGAAGATATTAAATTATCAATATAGCTGGTCCATATCTACTCCTATGTGACATCCTAGTGATATTCAAGCTCATTTGGTTAAGTATGGGAAACTTAGTGAAATTTGACTGAGGATCCAACTTTACACATGCATAACTCTATTTTCACTTTAGTGGAGGACCTATAACTTGGAACGTGACAACTAGGGACCAAAATAAACAAACCCATGTGACCACTTTCCCATATAACTATTTCACATGTGAGATATGGCCTTACCAAGATGCTCACTTGGCTTTATTTGAACTTCCTTGAAAATGGCTAAGTATGGAAAAACAATGGAATTTGGTTGAGAGGCCAAATTTGGATCTCCATAACTTTTGATGCACTTTGGTAGAGGACTTGAAATTTTGTGCATACAAACTTAGTATAAGTTTAAAGAAACCCATGTGACCAATTTCCTTGACCCATCAAAGTGCCTACTAGAATTTTTTCCACTAGCCCCAAAATGTCTATATAAACATAATAAAAACACCAGATGAAAACCATACACTTATATACTCATTTCAAGCACTCTCTACATTTTGAAGGGTCTCTATAGCTTTTCCATCTATTCCTCCATTAGTAACCTAATCCATATGGGTACAAGCTTGGTATGTGGGCCAAAAATGGCAAACAATTATTTTGAATGTATTTGTTCCTATACATGGAAATGGTGATGTCATCAAAGTGCCTACTAGAATTTTTTCCACTAGCCCCAAAATGTCTATATAAACATAATAAAAACACCAGATGAAAACCATACACTTCTATACTCATTTCAAGCACTCTCTACATTTTGAAGGGTCTCTATAGCTTTTCCATTTATTCCTCCATTAGTAACCTGATCCATATGGGTACAAGCTTGGTATGTGGGCCAAAAATGGCAAACAATTATTTTGAATGTATTTGTTCCTATACTATATAAATTAACCATGTTTATAAACATCTGTATAGAATTTTTTAACCTTAACTTAGCTTGTCCTAAATATAAATTTACCTTACCATCAATCAATTCCATCATCAATTCCACAACTGGATACAATATGTTCTCTCTCATGGATTATTTCTCTAGATATAATCAAATTCACATTGATCCTGAAGATCAACATAAAACCATGTTTACAATAGAATAGATCACCTATGTTTATGTTAATATTCCATTTGATCTTAAATTTTTTATTTCCACTTATTAATATGCCATGACCCAGATATTTTATGATATCATACATAAGATTTTCAAAACTTATGTAGATGGTCTTATCATGAAATATAAACATCATGAAATCATCTTAATGATATTGATATAATGTCTAACCATCTCATTGAATACAAAATTAGAATCAATCCTTAAAAACGTGTTTTTGGTGTCACCTTTGGAAAGCTCTTAGGTTTTCTAGTCTTTCTTTGAGGAATTGATTTGGATTCATCTAAAATCAAATCTATTTTTAACATGCTTATTCCTCTATCTATTATAGATATCTAAACATACCTTCTTAAACTTAGGGTAATCCAATGATTTGTTCCTAAAATTTCTTATTGTATTTACTCAATTAAATCTTGTATTAAGAAAGTTATAGCTTTAGAATGGAATGATTCGTGTCAAAAAGTATTCAACAACATGAAATAATCACTCTTACATCCTCCAAGTCTTTAGAATCCTTCCAATGATCAACCCCTCATATTATACACTTATTCTACCTCCATATCAGTTAGGGTAATTTTTTCCAAATAAGATGAAATAGGCTAATAATATTCCATCTATTATATCATTTTCTATCTAATAGAATATGAGACACACTACACCATAATTGAATGCCATTGTCTCACCATTTATTTTGCACTTGAAAATATTTTCCATTACATGTTTTACCAAAAAACTTATGTCATCATCCATTTTGATCCTCTTCATAACTTATTCTCAAATTATTTTGTACTTGGTGATAGAATTGGAAAATGGATGGTTCTCTTAATGTAATTTGACTTGTGATTTATTATACAAAAAATAGTCAAAGGCCAAGTAATTAATGACCAACTTGTTGTAGCTCTTTACCAACCTCCAATCATCTTCAAGATACTCTTTGTGATGAATAAATATTATACATTGAATAATATATTTCACTTAATATTATTTACATAATTCTATATTTGACCTTAAGAAAAATAATCTTGATGAACCAGACACTAACATTTCTAAACCAAAATACAAAGCCATCATCAAATAATTACCTAAATTTATATTTTACCTACATGAAGATACTTGGACCCTTAAATTTTATGGTTCTAAATTCCTTAAAGGATCTAAATTATAATGTTTCTTAGCTTATCCTTATGTAAAACTCATAACTCTAACTTTTTTATTAACCTTTGATGTTACTGACAACATGGATGAGAAAGAATCTCTCATCTTAGGAAAGCAAGTTGCCATTAATTTATACAATCCTTACTTACACGATTTATGAGATCCACAACTCATATTCCATCTAGTCAAAGGTGACTAACAATTTAAGAGTGAAAATCTCATCACTTATAATCAAATAGCTACCACCCTTCCTCAATAATTGAAATGCTTCACTATAGAATCAATTCCATGAGAATATAATGCCATAGCTAATTCACTCACTTCATTTTCCTCTCTTTTTCATCCTCATTAAGATCTTCATAATTCCCAATTTATCATACAAATAAGAAAATCACCATCTTCATTACCAAACACAAATGATTCTCTTATATTTCACATTGTGGCTATAACTATTTGATAAAGCATATGGTAAAAAACATTATATAGTTTATTGAACATCACACTTATCTTATTAATATCAATTCTCATGAAAACAACATAATTCATAAATAAGAATATAAATATGTATTATGACACGACATCCTATATTATCAAAACATTGAAAGTACCTTGGTCTATTGTGTCACTCAATGTGAAGTTCTTTCTCTCCTTGAAGAAACAATGGGGAAATTTGTGATGGTCACTAAAAAAAACATACTATAACCTATAAATGTCTAAGCATGGGATACTTATGGTTCACATTTGAAAAATATGATATCACATTTTACAAAAAATGTGATCACTACTAATTACATGATGATCTTATTCACTCTCCTCCAACTAAGCTTCAAAAATTAGTATCCCCTTGGCTTTTTTCCATGTGGGGATTGCATATCATTGGTAAATAACCTTTTTCTCAAGATGGTCATGTATTCATTATCAAAACCACTAAATATTTCACCAAGTGGGTTGAGGTTATGATCCTTGTTAATGTCATGGGTATCACCATTTAAAAATTTATACTTAATCATATACTTTTTTGCTTCATAATTACCAACACTATCATTTCAGATAATGGTGGGAACTTAAATAATAAGGATATGAAATAATTATGTGCTAAATTCAAAATAATGCATAAATTTTAAATCCCTTATCATCCTTAAGACAATGTCCAAGCATGAACCACTAACAAACTTCTCAATAAATCTTACAAAAGACAATTTGATATTCTCCTTTTGAATGACATCTAAAACTTTATCCTACACTTTGGGATAATTACACTAATATTCATACTACTATAGGGGAAACACCATTTTATTTAGTATATGGTTATGAATATGTATTACATATAGAAGTGGAGTTACCATCCTTACATATCTCTCTTCATAGTATTATTCCTGATGAATAAATTTTTTAGGCTCGTTAGATGCTTTAGAACTTCTAGATGAGCATTACCCTGGTACTTTACAATTAACCAATAATATAAATCTTGAATTGATAAAAAAAAACCATAACAAAAAGATCAATTTTTTTACTTTAAATATTGGTTGCTTAGTCCTCAAATTACATTATACCTATGATAAATAAGGTAAGTATGATTGAAAGTGGTGAGGACCTTATCTGGTCAAATACATCTTAGTCCTAAAAATTACAAATTATAAACTAATAAAGGACATATTTTCAAAGAAACCACTAATTCTCCATTCTTAAAGAGATATTTTTCTTATATATTTCTAGTGATTTTTTTATTTTTCATGTATTTCATATATTTTTTTATATTGCGATGCTAAAAATTCTTGCAAGTATTTCAAAGCTTATAGCATTTCATTAATTTTAGTAGACTTAGTTCCTATTATTGGTCCTTTAGTCTATATACATTTATTCATATATTAATTCATGAGTTTCATCATAAGACATGGATAGGACCTGGCCATCCTCATTAATATTTTTTTATTTTTCTCTCCCTCAAGTCTTCTTCGATTAATTGATTTTTCATTTTAAAAAGCTGTTGTTTTTCACACCCTCTTGGTTATTGTTTTTGTGAGTTTTAGTGTAATACATTAGATAGGGACAAAACTTCCTAACAAAATCA
>JARHVA010005962.1:62500-122500 GCA_037957365.1 Torreya grandis | reverse complement strand
CACACACACACACACACACACACACACACACACACACACACACACACACACACACACACACACACACACACACACACACACACACACACACACACACACACACACAACTATATCAGATTAATCGATGTAGCTATAAACCATAATGTATAATTGTATAAGTGTTAGATGATGTAGTTTGAAATAAAAATAATAATTCAATAAAAAAATTGAATCTAATTAATTATTCAAAAAAAGATTAGATAGATGTATTAAATGGATTTGATTGATAGTGTGGGCTCTCAAGTATACTTACTAATTAATTAAATAACATTATCCCAATGTTTTAGATCACTAATTATAGAAGGTAACCATGATTGTATCCCACTAACCTTGGTTTTGATGGTGTGGTGAGAGTAACCTCCATAAATTATACAACCTATTATGTGTAACATAAAATCAGACAGATGGTTGGTTTCCTAAGGTTTAGTAAAAATGGAATCATAGGCATTGATGATGTATTGTGAGACACATAGAAATTAAAATACATGTTTAGTGATTTACTAAGGATATGATTATCAAGGAAAGACCATCACACCATGATGTATTGTAAAACATACAATGTGTATCCCTACACAATAGTCACTAAGTAGTTTGAAAGATGTCAAAAAATAATTTATAGTGAAAAACAAATAAATAGAAAATACAATTTAACAATCAATCTCAAAAATCAATTTGTAACATTCAATGAATTGAAATAAAAATGTATTCAACTATAATGAATTAAATTAAGCTAAAAATGAATAAAAAATTGTATCAACATTTGTTGATGTAGTTCAAACACATAATAAAACTATATTAGGTAGGCCAATGCAGTTTGTGTAAACATAAAATGACTAGGGATATTTGATGCCATTTAAAAATAGAGAAGAGACTATATAGGTTTTGATGATATAGTTATATAAAAAAAAACTAAAATGGAACTATATTGAGTTGGCCAATGTAGTTGGCTGAAAAAGGATATTGATACAAATTTTTACCAAGTTAGCTGATGTAGTTAGATAAGGAAGAATACTAAAATAAAATTATATCAAGTTGGCCATTACAATTGGATAATTGGGTGAAGATAATGGTAATATTAATGTTAGGTTCACTAGAATGTGTGTACAAGATAGGATTAACATGAAACTATCTTATCACAAGAGATCCAAAATTAGAGAAGGTTAATTAAAGAGCTCATGATACATAATATTTAGGTCATGTTGACCATTTTTGCTCACCATGAAAGAAAAGAAACCAAATCTTAGTTAAATAATTTATATTTAGTATAAAAGGGTTTTTTAATTTATGTTATAATTTTTTATAAGTGGCTAAGGTACAAAGGAATCAAAGGACTTAGTAGGTTTTCAAAAAATGGTCTTTGCACTCAGGAGTTTGTCTAAGTGTTTTACTCTTCAGATTTTGTATGTTGCAACTAGTCATAACTTATACAAATGATAATTTTTGTGAAGTATTTAGGTATTTGAAATAATTTTTCTAGTGAATCATAAAAGTAAAGAATGAATAAGTCTTTGAAAATAATTTTTCAAGTCTTTTCTTCATCATAGATTATGTGAAGGTTAGTGGAACTTTTATTCTAAATAAAAGTTATGAAAGCACAAGTTATGAACACCAAGCTATGATGTGGTTCTATATGAAGATTAAACATTTTGACACTAGGTCAATAATTTGATATTTACCCATAACCATGTGTCATGTTTTCACTCAACAAGACTTAGCTATTTTTATTAAAGTTGCCTAATGGTTCAAGAAAGTCCTTTAACACGTAGCCATTTTGGGGTTCTTTTCTCTCTTGGAGATGACTTCAATAGGTGATGATATAAAATTCAATGGGCCCCTGATGATGTCTTTATGACTTCTTAGTTTTTTATTTGTATTAGGACTTTGGTCTAATTAAAATAAACCATGTGATAATTATTTACATCTTTCAATAACTTGTGCCTCTTTCAAAAGACTTTCATCACTTAGCTAATTTTACAAAAGTTATCTAATGCCACATGTTGATCTATTGATGGTCTTAGGCCCTATTTTAATTCCTTTCGACACTTAGTCAATTTTCATGAATTTTCATAAAAATTTCCACATCAGTAAGGTAGAGGGTAATCAAGATAGTAGGATGCTTCCATGTGTCACAATCTTGATGACCCATAGTCTTAGAACCATTTATATAAGTTTAAAAGCATCTAGGCTAGTAGGTTAGTGAGATGATTCCATATGGCATAATCACATTACTCTTATCTCTTAAATATTTTCCTTGTAACCCAGACATGATGTCAAATCCCTAGGCTGGCAAGCGGTGAGATGGCACCACATATCACAATCCCACTACTCTACAACCCCAAGATAGTCTATGCAATACTAAAAATGTGTTAGAGTATCAAGTAAGTAGGATGACACCACATGGAAAAATATTTATTCAATATAGATATAATAGTCAAAATTGAATTTGAATCTTTAGTTAAGTAACTAAAGAGTGAAAAAGAACCATGCGGAGGTGGTAGGACACGAGCAAATAATGACAAGAAGACCTAGTGAATAGCTAAAAACTAGTTGGCACTTGATAGATCCAAACTAAGAGAGACTAAGGAAGGGGTATATGAATAATAATTTTTCACATGGATGTATTAGAACCCATGGATTTATATCCCAATAGAAATAATATGATTTTCAAACCTATAGTGGGCCTAGAAATCTATAAAATGTTGAAAGAGGGCCCAAGGAGGAATATACTAATAGAATTGAAAAATTCCATGATGATCCCAATGTTGACATGTGTATGTAGCCTATAACTAAAGAGTTTTTTACATCTACATTGGCACTAACTAAGGCAAATTTTGATGGCCCATCTCACCTATTCAAACATCAAATTCATCAGTAGACTGTGTAATTGCATTTGACCCATAGAATCAATGGTAGAGTGGTCCAACATGAAAATCATGGTGAAAATAAACATAAATGTTGGTAAAATGATGAGAGGATAATGAAATATATCCATATTCATCATAGAGTAAAATAGACAATACACATGTAGAAGATAAACTATAGGCTTGAAGAGACATGGCAGACAATTATGTAGGTGTAACTTTGGCAATCCAGAGGGGATCCCCACTACCTCAATCCCCTTCCCTAATCATCATCAAATTTTTAACCACCATGATTTTGGATAAGACTGAATCAAACCCAAGCTCTAAATATTTTTCCTATTTAAATAGGTAGGATTGTCATTACAAGAGGACACTTTTTAGCACACTAATATTACATAAAATTAGCCCATCCTTGATCCATTTACCTTGTTGTTATGCCTTTGAAATAAAATATAAATATTTTTAACCTCTTAATGACTTGAATTTTGTATGTATAATATGAATTATTGATTCTCTCTTTATGTTTAAGTGTTATTTCCCTTTGATTGTGTCAAAATCTATTTCATAGCTATCTAAGTGAACTCTCTTTAGTAGGTTATAATCTATGTATTTTATGTTTTATGCATTGTTAGTTATTGTTATGAATTTTTATCCTTATAATGTTTCCATATATCCTTGTACCTAACTATGAAACATTGATGCTAATTAGTTCATGATTGAGTTGTGTATGTTGTAGTTATCAAGGTTTCCATTATGAAATCTCAAGTATATGGAGGAGACAAACTATTCTAGTGTATCACCCCTTTAGCTTTCAGTTTATTTATTTTTATGTAATTATTTTCCATTTTCATTGCAAGTGAAGTAGTGCTAATCTTAGTCTTAAGTGATCTATTAGGGGAAGCCAACCCCCTCTGGAGTTTCACTCCAACCATAGGTGACCCATAGCCTTGGGGTGTTCCCATTATGTTTATTGGGTGAGGTGACATGAAACACCTCCTTGAAGGCTATAAATCAATGGGGAAATAATTTATGGAATGATAGATGGGACCCTACATTCATCTACTTGATAATTATTGGTTCGTTCTTTAGTACATTAGCCTTTGAATGAAGTTTTTACAATTACCATTGGTGACTTTGAGTTTAACTTAGTTTGTTTTAGTAGCCAAAGCATCATTTTTAGGTAAATAGTTAATTAGTTTTAATATTATTTATATTATATGATATTTATATTGTTTATACCTCATGAAACATCTCTTATATGGCTGGATTTAGGGGGGATTACAACTACTTTCCACCTCTCTATCATGAGTGTTACCCTTCCCTTCATCATCAATACTCCAATCAAGATTTTCAACATGTTTATCAACATTTTGAGGATACAAATCATTATTATGTATCTCCATATTATCCAAGTCATCCTTCTCATGCTCCTAACCTATCTCAGCTTATATACATTCTCTCAAAATTTGAGTGGTGTTTTCCTCGTGGGTAACACCATGACTAGTCAACATGTTTATATGAAAAGAGAGATATGGTTTATAAGGTGTATAAATATAAAATTAGGACAAAAATTATATTAATATTCCACAAATATAGATTAATCCTTAAAAATACACCTCCTCATGAGCCTCAAGATTCTCAACCACGGTAGCCTTTCTAGACTAGATGTCCTGACTTCAAGATGTCAACTCTTGGTAAGTACACTCCAAAACAAGAAAATATAATGGTTGAAGAATTTAAACCAACTATAATTACAAGTTTTAAAGGATCCCATTCTTTTAAATAGTATATTTTTGTGTAAACTCCATCCATCTTCCTCAAGTCCCTCAACCTCCTCAACCAAGGAAGTTTTCAAGTTTCTTACCCACTCCTCATATGCCAATGCAAAATCAAGATAGGGAAAAATTTATAGAAGCTAAACCAAGGAAGTTTCCAAGTTTTATGAGTGCCTATTCAACCCCAAAGCCAATTAAATATCATCCCATAATCTTTATACTCATATTTCACTAATTTAACCTTCCTTTCCTCCCACCATATCCCTTTTTAAAGGAGGACACATTTTATGGATAGAAAGTGAAGATCATATGGGGAAAAAAGAGAGTGTTTCAAGTGAGTATGATGATTAAATAATTATTTTCATCTTTATTTGTGCTTATAAATTAAAAAAAATAGACCTATATCAAGAAGAAGATGAATATGATCAACTAGAATAGTAGAACAATAAGTAAATGGATAAGGATATAGAGGAGGAATACAGTCTTGATAAAGAGAGACAAAGTTTCTATAGTCAATCCTAAATTAAAAGGAAAGATGATAAAGTGTCTTATTGGTCAAATGAGCTTCCATTAAACATGGGAGAAGAAGAATAAATCCAATCTAGTTGGCATGGGTCTGATCTTGATGAAGAGGAAATAGATATTAAAGACAAGCATAAATTCTCATAGCCAAGAAGAGTTGGAATAATGTCTTGAGTTAGTCCAAAGGATCATAGTTTAGGATGTGGAATATATTTTAGTCCTTGCTAATGAAACTCTAATGTAAAGTTAGTTTCAAGATACCCTAATTATGCTTCTTGAGGAAGACTTGCTCTCTAATTCAAATTGGAGGAAATAAATCAGTCTTAAAAAGATAAAAAATGAGATGGAATAACACTAATTTTGGGATGAATTAGAATACTTATAATAAAACCTTGAAATTACACAAATATACCTTTAAGAAGGAAGCCATGATAAGCATGAACACTAAGTGGATGTGCTTCTAGGTCAATCACATGTACTTCAAAAAAAGCATCCTAATCAATAGGATGATAGATTATATTCCCTAATGGCTAATCAAGATTTATATTGACAAGAGGATTCCCTATCAAGTATTTGGTGTGGTTGGAGGATAATAAGGAGAATCCATAAAAAGCATAAAATTGATCATTAAGAAGGTGAAAAGCAACCTACCTATCCACTCTAAGACAAATACATTTATAGTCAACTTGAATGGGTAAGTGAGTTTATTTTTGTCCTAGGAGAAGTATATCACCAATACATTGAGAATCCAATCCTTATCCACCTTTATTTGGTTTCCTTCAAACATGAAAAACATTCTATGTTGATAAGAAAGGGAAACTATTTTATGGAACCAGTCAATGGATTTATTTAGACAACCTTTTGATTGGTTAGTTTAGGGTAGTTTAGTTATTTTTATTTATTCCAAGTGTTACTACACATTAGTTTAGATATTTTCATTTCCTTAAGTGTTTTGTGCTATTTTTTCTATTCCTTACTTTCTCTTTTTGTTGAGGGGTAAATCTCAATTAATTTATTCAGTATTAGGTTAAGCAAGTTAAAGTAAGATTACATTCTTAGAATCAAGGGTTTTAAAAGTATTATATGATTACATGCCCAATAGATTGCTTTAATGGCTACTATATTCCTACTTAGAAGGCAAGCAACCCATAGAGGTCACCAAAAATGTTGACCATTTTTGGTCACCATGGAAGATCAACATCCAAATCGTAGTTTAAAGATTTAGATTCAATAAAAATGGGTTTTCAAAGTTATATATGGAAAAAGTGGTTAATTTAGAAAGGAATAACATGAATTATAAGGTTTTTTTTTAAAAAATGGTCTTCACACTCAATAATTTATCTAAGTGTTTTACTCTTCGGATTTTATGTGTCACGACTAGTTGGAACTTGTGAAAATGATAATTTTTGCAAAGGTTTTAGGTCTTTAGAAAAATTATTTTTAACTAAGCATAGAAATTAAATCTCAAGGAATTATTTAAAAAGAATTTGTCTAAGTATTTTTTTCATTAGATATTCTACAAAGGCTGGTCAAAACTTTTATTCTGAATAATTTTAAAATCACAAGTTCTAAACACTAGACTATTTTGCACTTTCTACACAAAGAGGAAATGTTTTGACACTAGGTCAATCCTTTGAAATTTTTTTGGAGCCACATGTCACATCTCCAATTAGAAGGATTTAACTAGTTTTATTCAAGTTCCCTGGTGGATCAAGAAAGAACTTTGACACTTAGCCATTTTTGGGTTCTTTTATCTCTCAGTTATGGATTTAGGCAGTGACGATATCAAATTTGATAGGCCCCAAATGATGTATTTATGGATTCTTAGTTTATTATTCATATCAATAATTTAGTCAAATCAAATGGCACCATTAAATAATCATTCACATATCCCAATGGTCCTAGGCCCCTTTTAAATGCCTTTCAACACTTAGGCAATTTTCATAAATTTTATTGGTAACATCCATGTCAATAAGTTAGCAAGTAAGTGGGTTAGAAGGATGATTCCACATGTCATAATTTTAGTGACCCAAATTCTTAGAACCATTCATACAAGTTTAAAACCCTATGGGATAGCGATTTAGTGGGATGATGCCACATAGTATACTATTACTCTAATATCCCAAATATTTCCATGTATCTTAGATATGAAGTCAAAGCCTTGAGTTAGTGGGTGACTAGGATGGCACTACATATCACAATCTCACTACTCTATATCCCTAAGGTAGTCTATGAAATCCCAATAGTGTGTTAGAGTGGTAGGTGATCAAGATGATGTCACATCAAAAAATATTTCTTCACCATAAAGAGAATAATTATCATTGAATTTGAATCCTAAATTGAGTAATGAAATTGTGAGAAGGAGCCATGTGTAGGTGGTAGGCCCTAAACACATAGTGGAAAGATCACCCAATGAATAGATGAATATTAGATGAAAATCAATAGATCCTAATCAAGAGAGACTGGGAAAGGGGTAGATAAATAAGAAGCTGCCACATGGACCTAGAAGATCTTGAGGCTTTATATCCCAATATACAGAAGATAGTTGGTGAACTTAGAGTAGGACTGAGAGTCTAATTTTATTTTAAAAAGGGCCCAAGGAGGAATATACTTGTGGAATCATAAAATTCCATGATGAGATTAGTGTTGACATGTATCTAGAGTGCACCACTAAATATTTTATTGTCATATCATTGGCACTAATTGAGGTAAATTTTGATAGCTTATCTCACCTATTTAGACATAAAATTCATGAGTAGACTATGTAACTACATTTGATTCACAAAATTAGTGGCAGAGTGGCCTGACATGAAAATCATGCCATAACTCAACATAAATATTATCAAAATGATGAGAGAATAATGTAATTTGGACATATTCATCATAGAGGTAAGTGGATTATATGCACACAAAATATAAGCTACAAGATTGAGGGGCCATGGTAAGTAGTTATGTAGGTGTAACTTTGGCAATCTCAAGGGGATACCCACTACCTTGATCCCCCTTCCATGATCATCATAAAAAAATTAACCACCTTGATAGTGGGTAAGACTAAATCAAACCTGAGCTCTAAATATTTTGTCTATTTAAATAGGTAGGAATGTCATTGCAAGATGACCCTTTTTAGAATAAAAATGTTGAAAAAATTGGTCCATCCTTGATCCCTTTACTTTGATATTATGCCTTTGAATCAATAATATAACTATTTTTACCCTCTCAATGACTTGAATTTTTTATGTATCTTATGAATTTTTGATGTTATCTTTGTGGTGGTGTTATTTCCTTTTAATTGTGTCCAATTCCATTTCACCTATGTGCAAACACACTCTCTTTTATAGGTCATAGTCTGTGTATCTCATGGTTTAATCATTGTTAGTTGTGGTGATGAATTCTTATCATTTTAATATTTACATATATACTCATACCTCTCTATGAAACATTGATACTAGGAAGTTCATTATTGAGTTATGTATTTCATAGTTATCAAAGTTTCAATTGTAAAATCTCAAGTACATGGAGGAGATAAACTATTCTAGTGTATCACCCCTTTTGTTTTAATTTTATTTGTTTTTATGCACTTTTATCCATTTTCCTTGAAATTTTAGTAGTTTTAGTGTTAGTCTTAGGTGATCCATCTAGGGAAGTTGACCCCCTCTAGAGGTTCACTCTAACCATAGGCAAACCATAGCCTTGGGGTGTTCCCATTATGTCAATTTGGTGAGGAGGCGTGAAATACCTCCTCTTTAGGTGAAACTTGATGTGAAAATAGGTTATTAATAAGTGTGGATACACAAACCTATAAATATGGGTACTTACTCAATAATGTCAAAGGAAAAGGTTCTAAATCCTTTAGGACTAAGACAAAATAGAATACCTCTAACTAGACCTTTAATAATAAAAGAAAAGGATTTCCATAGGAAATATAAGTAGTTGTGAAAGTAAAGTAAAGTAAAAAAGGACAAGGGTTAGAATAATCAAAATTGGCAAGGATCCATGCTAGACAAATGGAGGTCTAGGATATCTTATAATGTATATATGGAAATTCTAAGTAATCCTATAGCCACACTAAGTATAGGTGTAGAGATAACATAGACAAGGATACACACACATTCATTTATCTACTAAGAAACAAGAAATATTTATATACTAAATGAAATAAAGGAAAAATTATAGTTTTTGCAAGCACCTTATATTATTACTATGCTCAATTTACATATATGATGATGCCAAAAAAATTTCATGTTGTAACTATTAATTAGATTTACATTTGTACATCACAACCTACTGCATAAATTTTTATTTTGAGTTAATTTATTTCATAGGATCAACAAATAACCTTTAAAAAGGGGGTATTAATAGAGGTTTGTCCTAGAAACTAGACCTCTCAAATCATTACAAAGACATGATCAAATAGTGATTACTTAGTTCACACAATTTTAATCTTAGAAAGCATAAAAACTAACTTTAGATAGGAGCACCACAGTGGAAAAGAGATAATTTCTCTAGTGTACTTCCCAAAACTATTGTAAAAATTCATAAAAATTAGGTATTTCAATTATTTCTCAAACTCTCATTTTACTCAGAACATTATTCAATAGTTTCATGATATTAGTTTCTTGAATTACACATAATTATTCAATTTTGTCTTATATTTTCTTAGTTTGGGGGAAATAATTCACATCATGTTGTTATAAATAGCACATTAGTTTTCTTAAAATTCACAATTGTTTTACTTAGTATTATAATATATATACACCAAATATTAGTTGGGGCCATGTGCACAACACATTGTTTCATCATTACTCAGTTTTACACTAATTTTATGGATAGAATGATAAATTCATGTCACTATCCACACTGTATACACCAAAAATAGATTATACTTAGTATTTACACCAATTTTGGACTAATTTTATGATATTTTTGAACTGGAATTGAACCTTATTCCATCCATATTGGTTGGTTCATTATTTGCACTAGAACTATCTATTGGGATTCATACAAGGAAACCAAATTTATTCACTACTTTGGGTATATGATTATGGATTCAAGAACATATTAAGTTAGTGAAAATGTTTTACAAATATTTATATTAGATGCAAAAAATATATTTTGGGAGTATGGTTTGCATGAATCTATAAATGCAGGACCTTCCACATCACAAATTTTTACCAAAGAAAACTAGAACACCAAGGGACTCTAGGAATGTAGGACCATTTTTTAATCTAAAGAGTACAAAAGGGACTAAATTTAACATAAAATATAATCCCAAGAGAATCATATATAAATACATTAATCAAAAGGGACCTTTAAAAATGATTTGATGAAAACATAAGGGCTAATCTCCATTAATCACCAATTATACAGATCGATCCTAGTCTCTTTAGAGGACTAACACATTAATTTTAGGGATCGATTTTAGGTTTGTCATAAATCATTAGAGACTAATGGGTCCCATTTTCTCATGAAAAAATGGATGTGTTGGTTAGAACAAATATATCACAAGTAGCTAAATATTTGAGTTTCACTTTATGAATTTTCTTAATGTCTAATTTTAGGTAGGGGATGAATCTAAGTGACCAAGAAGTGGAAATTATCTATCAGCTATTTATTTTAGATTAGATAGTTTTCTTAAGATATATTTAAATCTAGGAAGCTTATTTTAGAGATTTAGTCTTTATGTTTTACCAATTTTTAGGATAGATTTAGATAGTCATTTTTTTAATAAACACGTTTACATGGAACTAATCTTTGAATGCATGGTGGTGGTTTATTTATTATTGTAAATATGTTTTATTGTGACCATTTTGATCATGAAGGAAATATGTAAGACAAATTTTTTAATAAATCACTATGGATATTCTATGAATCTATGTGTTTCCCCTCTCTCAACATAGATTAATGCTATGTATTTTATTACCTTAAAGTGATCATTATATGATGTTTATTTAATTTCTTATGAGTAGGTTATCTAATTATTTATATATTTAATATATAATTTTTTATTGTTGTGGATGGATGTGTTGTTTTCTATTTTATACAGTAAAATTTGATCTTTGTTAATATGTTATAAGTGAATGTGATATTACTATTATTTATGGTGTATTTTATTACAAAGTGATGCTACTATACTTTAATCATAATTGATTAATCCTCAACCTTTGGGATGTGTTTGTGCAAAATCAAATGAATACTATATTTGGTAAACATTGGATAATTTTTAGTAGATCTCATAAAGTGTTTGATTTGTTGAAATAATAACTATGCATAAATTTGAAACCTTATTTTCTACCCTACCATTCCCTCATTTTATTGTTTTTTATTAAACCCAATATTTTTAAAATAAAATAATTATGAATATCCATCATTTGGTTAGTTTTAGGTGTTAATTAGGATTCACTTGTTTGAACATAAGTGAATTTTAGATAAAAGTCTTAAGACAAATTATGAATCAATAACATTCCACTAGATGTAACTCATACCTTGTGTCCTAGATTTGTGATCCTAAAATAAGAAGGTTTATTAGGTCACATGTTGGATATTATTCAAAAAAATTAATCAAAAATTTCCTAATTAGATCAATTTATAATGGTTTAATATCTATATAAAACCATCATTCCAACCCATCTTGAATCCACATGACTAGTCTCTCACTTCCCCTTTGCAACACTACCCAGACATGTAGAATGTAATCCATGATGATTATTCCTAACACTATCATGAAATTTCTCTTTGAAAACCCTATTTTATCTATAATAAATTTATTCACTTATATTATTATGTTATTTTATCACTCAAATATTTTCTTACCACTTTATCATTTCAAACTTTAATTTTAGAGTGACCATTTTGGATGAACTGTTACCCTATTATAACTCTACATGCATTAATGATTTCATATACCTCATTAATTTAAATTTTAGTGTTCAATTTACAGAAATTTTCATATTCCATTTCCATATTCATTTATTATTTATGTATTACTTGGATATGTGCATCATCTCCCCTATACAACATTTACTTGTGTATCAAGCTCATAAAACATAAATTTTGTTATATTCCTATAGAACCAAAATGTTCCTCTAATGTTATTTTAATTGTTTTAAACCATTTTATGCACTAGTATACATAATCTAATCATTTATTGAACCATTACTAGTCATTATATTTACACACATATCCATGGTATACACCTATAGTTTTTAGTCGCTAACAGTTTTTTTTGCAAGACCCATTGATGAATATTTCTCCCTAAGTGCAAATCCTAAAGATAGTGAACCAAAATTGGGGCCATGTTGAATCTTGAAACATTAATATATTTTTTCATATTATTTTTTATGATACATATTTACATCTAGTCATTCTTCACTACTTTTTCTCTACCTTTCACCTCTTCTACCTATTTTCATGACTTTTTTTTACTAACTTTCCCATGTCAAATTAGTTTGGTTTGGAACCTATGTTTTATAATGTATCATCCATACATAACATAATTATTTTCATGCATATGTTCCCTTTTAAAATATATCAACACTACTTGATATATATTTTTTCTTTATGTATTAACTCAACATGACTAATTTAGTACTATTTTTATATGATATTTATACCTTATTGGTTGGGATTGAGTGCACTAAAATATATGATAGGTCACTTTTATGAGTTATATCCATATAAAATACTCCCATATCTCATTTTTATAATAAAAATACATCATTTTGGTGTGATTATGCATTAAGAAATCCCTTTACTATAAAAAGTGGAATTAGAGTTAAGGATCTTTTACCCTGGAGGTCTATGTGTTTTCTTATTGAAGTGCACCCTACCAAGTATTGAGACCTGCTTAAAGTGACATAATGGAAATACCATTAGGTTTTTGATGACCTATAATAGGTTAAAATCTCTAGATAAGGCCAATTCCTTCTCAAACCATGATGCACCTAATTTAAGATCAGGTTATAACTCTCTAACCTACACTAATAAGGCCTAATTTAAGACACAACTGTCCCTTTTATCATGAAAAGGGAGAAAAGATTAAACTAAAATTAAACATGGGGTGATGCATCAATATTTGATATATCTTAAACCTACTCTTACATCATAAAAATAACATTTAATAGATTTATTTTAGTTTTTCACTCTAACAAACATGTTATAATAGAGGTAAAATGAAATAATCAACTTGTATAAGGGTTGTATTGTCTACAATTTCCTTAAAATGAGCCAAAAAGACTAATGAAAATATAAAATTTACCTAAAACTAAGAAAAAGAGACTAAATACCACAATATTCAATTAAAATTTTGCAATACATGGTGAGATAATAAGGAAAGAAGGAAAATTTAGTGATTTATTAATAGTTAAAGGCTTGAGCTATCATTACAAGTCCTCAAATGAGCAAAGTCTTGTCATAACCAAGAGAAGGGATACAAAGTAAGGTATTTCTAGCCCAATTTATAAGAAAATAATAAGAGAAATAACTACTAAACTACATAAATGTAGTTATTACAACATTATTCCATCCTATTTAAGAGAGAAGACCAATGTAAAATGATGCCATTATGCCTTCTTAAACACATTAGCCTACCACATTCATGGTTTTTAGTGAAATTTGGTACATGGGAGTGAAATAAAATTCCTCATTGTTATTTTTGTCTTTTGATGGTATGAGGTGGTGAATATTCCCCTATTGGTAAATTCCACTTACAAAACTCTGACATTTATTTCTCTAACTCACATCTCCCTTCATAAATGCATGTCAAAACTTATTACATGGTTGATTTGGGATGATCATCACTCCACTCTTTAGATGGATTTACATCTCTCTATAGTAAATTTCAATGCCTCATGTCTTCATTCACTATATGTAAGACCACTCACATCATTTATTGGCATGAAAGAATCTTTACTTGGTCCTTAGAGGCCTATTAAATATGTCTCCATTATTAGTATCAACCTTGGAGCTTATGTGAGGTGGATGGATCATTAACATTATTATATACAAAGACTCCTTAAGAATTTTAAGAACCTAAATTTTCATACTTCAAGCTCATTTCATTCTATATCCTACCTTGTAACCTTTATTTAATCTTTGATTATCTTCATCATCCATTCTATAAACATGTACTTGGTCTTGGAAACATTGTAGACTGACTATAAGAGGATTTACTAATTTCAAGAATGTCTATAATCCTATTATTTACATGATAAATTTATAAATTACCATGAATTAACTCTTTTTTATCCATGAAATAATGAGGTAGGTTTTTAGACTTGAGGTGATTAATTTGAATAATAATCTACAACCTCCTTGAGGTGATGGAGCTCCTAAAACCTGCCTAAAACTTTATTTGTACTTGGGGTCCTGAGGTAGGATATATTTTAGATATAATTAAACTTTACTCATGATTTAATATCTTGACTTAAAATATCTTAGGTATGAATGATAAATTTTTCAACATGAATAACTTGTTTATCACTACAACCCATAACCTTACTAACCTTGTATCTTCTTATACGATACTATGCTTGGAGTCTACATCAAGATATCACTACCAAAATGCCTTGGAAACCACTTCTATTATGATTATCCTAGGGGACCCTCCTTGAAGTTTTTAACTTTTGAATCCTTCTCAACAAACCCTATAATCTTGACTATTATTAGGTTTATCAATAAGCTTTTAAGCTTATAGCCTTAGTGTTACAACCTCAAACCTTATTCTAAACTTGTATGTGAGTTTCCTCTCCTATTTTAATGCTTTTTTAGATCTAGATAACTCTTTTATCCTTGAAATTCTACTTCATACCCATGATTAACCCATGATACAATGCTATAAGGACTTGAGACTTTATAAAAGAGATTGATGATTCTTGAGGACTATATACAAACCTTGAAAAATTATTGAAATCACTATACCTCTACTTTATCAATAATACATCAATAATCTCCATTAAAACACAATCATAGGCCCGAATATGATCTTGAAGGATTGATATAGTTACCAATAGACTTATCTCTCAAGATTATTTCTCTAAAAACATTTCATTTCACTTATAAAGTCATAAAAATTGTTTCATGCATGCAATTCTAGTAGGGACTTGATTGAGGAATTGGTCATGCACTAGCAACCCCTCTAAAACCCTATAGAACTCTTGAATTGAGGATTCGAGGATATTTGAAGGAATTGAAAATATTGGACCTATTAAATTACTATAAGTACCATTTAATTATTTTGAATACCTAAAATTATACTTAGATATTCAACTTTCATCTTAGGACCCTATAAAAATCTTTGAGACATGCCTACAGGTTTTGATGGTATCTAAGACTTTGTATATAATTTTGTTGGAGGGCATTGAGACCATGAATTTTTTTGATCTCATCCACAAAATTAGTTATCATTAATTAACAACAAAACATATCTAACCATTACATATCTAATCTCTTTGAAAGTACTTGAATCATAAAAAACTATTGTATCATAGTTTTGGTGTTTAAGGAGGGTTTTAGACCCATCTGTCATCCTCTCACCTGATTAACATTAATTTTTATTTCTTGTTTGGTTTTATCATGATTTAAATATTTATAGTGAATCTATTTATTTCCCTTTAATCTAATTATTTTACATACATCAATAAAAGGAAGATTAGATGTAGGGTTTGGACATGATTATGCCTATAAACTACCATTTTTTCTTCCTCTATCAATTGTTAGCCTTGTTTATCCTTATCAAATATTGTAGATAACTTTATAATACCTAGATATGGTCATATGAGGTGTGGATTACCCTCCTAAAGCTTCATTATATTCCTACAATCCCTTTATCAAGCCATTACTAGACTTCTTGAGTACCAATCTACATATTTATATCCTATTTATGCATAAAGACTGTCACTAGTCAATTTTCACATGGAGTCTTGAAAAACTTCCTTTAAGAGTAATTTTAATGTTAGAACAAGTTATTGACTTGAATATAATGATGAAGCATACATTTGTGGATGAGATAGTAGACTCATGGAATGCATGGGGTGCATTGAGTGGAGTCATAAGGAGGTGATAAGAGGAATGAAGATTGAATCAATTCAAATTTTGCATTCTAAACATGGTCTAAAAGAATTATTGAGAGTTATGAGACTGTATAATGGATTGTGAGGAATTTTTAATGCATTTACTTCACTTTAAGACATGGACCTTTAAGATATGAAAAAATGACTCTAATAGTGACCTTTGGAATTATCTTCAATGTTTCACCTCTTTTATAATTGAAAAAATTATTTCCACAAGAATTTATGAGGCTATCATTACTTTTTAAGACTCTTTTTATGACTTCCTTGCTCATCATAGATTGATGGACTAAACTTTTCATAAACTCATAGAAAAACAATTTCATAGCTAGCCTCTTAGTCAGATAATATAACCATATAATCTCATCATGATTTTCATTTGTGGGGGCGCATTCTAACATGGTTATTATAAGGTATAATGACTCATATGCATTAACCCCTCATTTCCTTAGTGTGTAGGCATGTACATATCTTCCAAATATTGAACCCTAATCAACACTTTGAGAAAGTATCTCGAGAGTTTACATCTTGCTTGGGAATAATGAGGAGTAAGAGGAGTGGTATTTTGGTTTGTTTTTATCTCTTTCCTTCAGGAGGAAACTTCTTAAAAATGCATTAAAAGCCCTCTTCTTTGTTATAGACCTGAAACCTTCTCCTTAAAATTGAAACCTATTCAAAACATTTCAACTTGGACACTTACGGTTAGACATCTATGCTTGGTTTAACTTGGATTCAATGGGAAGGGTAATACCCTATTTTATGACGTTTTACTCAAGTGATGATAATTAAAATTTCATTGAAACCTCACTTTTGATGTTTACAAGATTGTGTATCTTCTCTAAAGATTTAACACTCATTAAAACCTTGAAAATTGTTCCAATAAGCATGAAAATCTATTTGTATGATCTTGAGTGAAATATGGGGAGTTTTTTCACTTGTTTTATATTCCATATTCGATATAAACATCTAAAAAATCATTAAAACTCCATTTATAACCTATAAACTAGTGTCTCTCCTTCACTTTCTTGAAACCTCATTAATTATGGTTTCTAATGGTTCTTGTGAGATTTAAAATATTTTATGGATGGAAAGGGATGGATAGAGGGTATTTTTAGTTTCTTTTTAACCATTCCCTTCATGAGATAATATATTTAAATGTTTTGGAAACATTATTCTCCTCCCAAACATGCAACTCAAGTTCCTGTGTCTTGAAACTCTATAAAACCATAAAGAATAACTTCCAAGGTTTGAAATTTTATTTTATGGTGATTGGAGAGTCTATAAATCATCTCTAAACCTTTATTTACTAGAAATTACATTTTAATAATCCAAAAAACACAAAATATATATTCATAAGCTCTTAGGGTTTAAGAGGGTTTAGGGGTAGTTTGTGATCTTATTGGACATTTAACATGATTCAATGTTATAACATCTAATTTAATATCTCAATAATTTGATTAATAAAACTCTTTAATTCATACAATAATTATCCTCTACCATGCATTAGGATAAATAAAATCAATCCATAAAATGTTCCTCCATCGATTGTTTATAGACAACTTTTAGCTTCTTAAGGATGATTCATAGTCTTTTCTCTTTCTTGTTGCTTTCAAAAACATGGAAAGGGTTAATAAATACCTAATCCTTATTCTCAAATGAATGCACCATTCCATGAAATTCCTCATTGAATATGGCATGTCCTATAAAATAGCCTATAGGTGTCTATGAAGGAGATTGGAGGTTAGTTGTGGCCTATTTTGAGGTTTGAGAGCATAATTTTCCTCATTGAATACTTTTAAGAGAATTGGAATGCTGTAATGGACCTCATCAAACCCTAATTTATTCCTTAATAATACCATAAAACTGATAACTCCAAAATCAAAATAGGTTGAACCTTGTCCCCACTTAGTGCGAGTGCACAAGTATTTTATTAATTTCAAAAAATCAAGTACATAAGGGGGCCTTTACTCCGTTAACTCTTTTACAATGCAAGCATGGATATATATAGTTTTTACCAATGATCGGTAAAAACAACTAATCATATAACCAACTAAATACAGGAAAACAACATGTAAAACAATTCTAATTAATAAATATAAAACATTAAAACTACCTAATAATTAAACTAAGTAAGTTTATTTTATGGGGGTGTCTTTACTAAAAGATGCATGCCCCATTTACAATAATTATTTATTACCTACCAAAAGTATAACCTAACAATAAGACTTTGGAACAAGTCCTAACAAACCCCCATGATCCAAAGTTAGGTCTTTGGACACATACCAAGCATTTTTCTAAATTTTTCAAATTTGATTCTGTGAAGGGGTTTTGTGAAGATATCAGTTGTTTGATCGGCAGTTGGGAAATATATTGGATCAAGAGTTTTCTTTGCCACTAGCATTCACAGATAATGGTATTTGACATCCATATGTTTTGTTTTGGCATGAAACACTGGATTCTTGGACATCTTGATTGCACTCTGATTATCAATGTATAACTGTGTAGGAGCAAATTGAGAAACCTAAAGATCTTCAAGAATACGACGAAGGTAAACAATTTCTCTAGAAGAATCACATGCTACAATATACTTTGATTCTACTGATGAATTTGCCAATATATCCTGCTTCTTACAACACCAAACAATGGCAGTTGAACCCATATGCATAGTGTATCCTATGGTTGACACTTTGTCATCCACACATCCACCAAAATTTACATCACAATATCCAACAAGTTTGAAGTTCTTGTTGCAGTGGTATTCAAGGCCATATGTTTTCATTCCTTGAAGGTAATGAAGTACTCATTTTTTTGCATGCCAATGAATTTCTCTAGGCCCATGCATAAACCTAGATAAAATTCCAATTGAAAATGAAATATCAGGCCTGGTAGTCATCAAGTATATCAAACCTCCCACCAATTTTCTATATGTGGTGCCATCAAAAAAGGCACTGCTATCATCCTTAGACAATTTCAAGTTACTTTCCATGGGAGTGAGGGCAGGTTTGCAATCACTCATGCCAAACCTCTCTAATAACTCAGAAATATACTTAGTTTGTGAAATGAAAATACTATGCTCTTTTTGAGTTACCTCTATTCATAGATAGTAGTGAAGAAGTCCAAGATCTATCATCTCAAACCCATCTTTTAATTCCTTCTTCACAGACTTGTTATGGTTTTCATCATTACCTGTAATAAACAAGTCATCAACATAGAGAACTAGTATCACCATTTTCTTACCCTGCACTTGAAAATAGAGAGTATCATCTGATTCACTGTGATGAAAACTAATGGATTTCAAGTATGAATCCATTTTCTCATACCAAGCCCTAGGTGCTTGTTTGAGCCCATACAAAGCTTTTATCAATTTACATACTTTGTGTTTAGCACCCACCTATTCAAAACCCTGAGGTTGTTTCATATAGACTTCTTCTTGTAAATCACCATTTAAAAAAGCACTTTTAACATCTAATTGATGTACTTTCTAACCATTTTCTATTGCTAATGCAAGTACCATATGAATGGTGTGCCATTTGGCAGTTGGTGCAAATGTTTCCTCATAGCCAATACCTTCTTGTTATGCATATCCTTTTGCAACAAGTCTTGCCTTATGTTTATCAATGGAGCCATCTAATTTATACTTAGTCCTATAAACCCATTTACATCTGATGGGTTTAACATGTGGAGGAGGATCAACTAAAACCCATGTATTATTGTTAATTATGGAATCATACTCACATTTCATTGCCTGTTGCCAAACATGTTCAGTAGATGCCTCCTCAAAAGTAGATGGCTCAGTGGAAGAAGTAGTAACAACCATATCATAGTTCACCTATTTTTGAGAATTCTTGGGCCCTGTTAAACCAACTTCATTTGCTATCAAGTCAGAAAAAGTACTTTGAGCCCATTTTGGATACTTAGACAAATTATTCAAATCAGGGACTCCAAAATTCTCATTATGTGGATCATTTGAAGGGGGACTTAGATAATTTTCAACAATTTCTAAGTCATCAACCTATGAACTTGTAGATGAAGGAGAGGAAAGTGAAGGAATTTGAGTCTCATACCATAACTTTGAAGAGTTATCCCAATTATTCAAACCCTTATCTCTTTTTGCATTTTTCCTCTCTAATCTATCAAGTTGAGAATCAATCTCTACAGTGTTCATAGTCCCAAACTCATCAAATATTACATCTCGACTCACTATGAATTTACCTGAATCTTGTGCAAGCAAATGAAACCCCTTTTTATCTTTAGAATAACCAAGAAAGATGCATTTTTGAATTCGTAGTTCCAACTTAGTTCTATGTTTAATAGGAACCAAAGTAAAACAAACACATCCAAACACTTTCAAGTGTTTAACTTTGGGTTTAAACCCATACCATGCCTCATATGGAGTTTGTCCCAAAAGTGCAACTATGGGGGACCTATTTCTCAAATACACTGTAATACCAATAGCTTTGGCCCAAAATTTATCATCAAGCTATTTATAGTGCAACATGGCACGTGTTGTGCCCTCTAAAGTTCTATTCATTTATTCAGATACTCCATTTTGTTGTGGAGTATAAGCATTACTATATTGTCGATGAATTCCATGTTCTTGAAAATAGTCTAAAAATTCATTTGAGGTATACTCACCTCCATTATCTGAATGAAGAGTGGCCAAATGTGAACCTGTTTCTTTTTCAACTAAGTGTAACCAATAAACAAACTTAGCAAAAACTTCAGATTTATTTTTCATAAAGAATACCCAAGTCATCCTAGAAAAGTCATCAATAAACAAGACAAAGTATCTACACCCACCAATGGATGACTTTTTCATGTCACATACATCACTATGAACTAACTGTAAACATCTATTAGCTCTCCAAGATGACTGTTTAGGAAATTTTTCCTGATTTTGTTTACCCAAAACACATGACTCACAAAGAATACTATCTTTGTGAAAAGTGGGCAACCCATTCACCATACCATATCTCTACAAATCCACTAAAGAGTGGATATTAAAATGTCCATAGTGGAGATGCCATAACCACTATGTAGACATAATACCTATACTTGTGTCAACAACTGCTGCAAGTTCTATATTGGGAGGAAGCACCTTATAATGCAATCTAACCAAGTTTCCATCTTCATATCCTGTATACATTGTTTTATAATTATCCTTCACTAAATTGATGTAAATGAGCCTATTTTCAAGCATAATTTGATAACCTTTCTTTCGAATAGTTACCAAAAAAAGTAAGTGTTTCTTCAATGTGGGAACATACCAAACATCCTCCAAGTATTTTATAGACCCATTAGGAAGAAGAATTTGAATAGAACCAAGTCCTAGTGGTGTATGCATAGACTTATCTACTAAGGCAACTGGAGAGAGAGAAGCTTCCTTATAATACAAAAATAAATCTCTCCTAAATGTCATGTGTTTGGTTGCTCCTGTGTCTAAAACCCATACATCTGTGAGCTCATCTCTAGCCTCATATTCAATATAATTAATGTGCCCCAAAGTAGTGAATGCAGATTCATGGGCAACATTACTAGATTCATCATAGTCATGATCGACATACTGAGCAGAGTTAGTCTTAGTCACTTTTTGTGGCCTTTGAATTTTATCAAAAGGAATCCTACATTGTGAGGCAATGTGACCAAATTTTCCACATCTATGACACAGAATGTCAGATCTACCTCGACCTCTACCCCTATATGAATTGTGACCATGTCCTCGATCACTTGTTTCATGTGAATGTGATTGATTAGATTATTGATTATTTGAATGACCCCTACCTCTATTTTTATATCTACCTCCTCTGTAACCTTGACCCCCTCTATAACTATTTCCTCTATTGTTTTGATGCCCAGATGAAGATGAACTAGGCTTTGACTCTAAAACATGGGCTTCTTCAGTTTTCTTGGATTTCTTGGGTAGAGAGAGGTCATGGTGGATGAGAAACTCAGCCAACTTATCAAAGGTGATGCATGTGATCTTGTCAGAGACATGCAACATTTCAACAAAATTCCTATAGGACCCTGGTAGTCCTTTCAAAGCAACAGTAACTATGAGGTCATCATCTAGTTTTCCAAAACCAACCTTAGTGTACTCAGTAGTGATATTTTTTAACTTAGACATATATTCTCCCATATCCCCATCTTCATCTAATGACAAAGTAAAAAATTGCATATGAATATCTATCTTCTTATGCTTAGGTTTCTTATCATACAAATCTGACAATGTTTTCCATGCAGTGTAACTATGAGGAGAATTTTCAATATGAACATACATATCATGAGTAAAAAAAAAATTAATGAGAGATAAGGCCTTAGAATCACACAAATTGAAAATATCTAATTTAGCCTGCTCTGTTGGCAATGTGGGATTTTCATTCTTAACAATATCCCATAACTCATTAAACACTAGTGAAGCCTCCATCAATCGTTTCCAATTTGAATAATTAGAAATTGTTAATCTATCACCATCTGAAAGCAAATTTTGAATTTTTGGCATTTTGAAATGAAAGTAAGTGTAGTAGAGAAACGTGCAAAAAAATGAAAAAGAAATGAAACAAATATCACACTCACTGCACAAAACACTACTTCTATAGGGTTTTGCACTTAACCTCTGCGTAGAGCGTAAAAGAAAAATAAGTATTTTTGATGGGTTTTGCACTTAACCACACCAAAAATCAATGATTACACCCTTATTTCTCCAAATTACAACCTTATTCCACCAATTGCACCCTTATCTCACCACAACAATGCAAAAGAAATATGACTGAATTCCGCCCCTTTTTTGAAAAATTTAAATAACACAATACAATAAGTATGTGTTTTACAATATTCTAATTTTAAAAAAAAGAGAATATTACTTTTTCAAAAAAAGAATATTCCAAAGCAAAAATGACTTTCTCCAAAAAGAAGGGATTTGAACCCTTGACCTCCTCCTTTGCAAGCTTCTAACAAAATAAGCTTAACCAAATGCTCTAAGAGCATTTGCAGAACACTACACTCAGAAATTTATACTTATTCCAGATTTTGTGTATGAGGGAAAATTTTTAAAAAAATTACATATGAGTAAATAAATTCAATTTTTTCCCTTTTTTTACAGCCTCTCTTTCAACCTTCTCCCGTGTTACCAAGTCACAACAAATATAATGAAAATCAAACTTTAGAAATATCTAAAATAAATTTCTGAGTTTTATTTCAGTGCCATGTTTGCCTGGGACACCATGGCTACTGCTAGAGAATTATTTTTTCACCTGTTCTCTCACCTACAGGCCATACAAATCTATACAGGCTAGATACAAAGGATTTTTACTGTGTTTTTGCAAATTTTTTGAGGTGTATTTGCAGGGAATGAGATCAAAATAATCTTGGGCATTGGAAGGCTGTACAAGTGCAAAAAAAATTCTAGATTTTCAATTTGAATGCAAACACAGGGGTTTAATACCATTTGTAGATGTTTTAGCTATTAAGAGGCCTGAGAATGAATGGAAATACCAAAGGCAACCATGAATGGAAATTTTTAGAGGTTTTCAATAGAAAATAGGCCATACAAATCTGATTTTGGTAAAAAAAATAATAATAATAATGAATTTAATAACATTAAATGATAAAAATTCATTTTTAATGCCAAATGAGGAGGTTTAACACAGAAAAATGGAGTATATGATCAAAATGACCAGACTGTGGTATATGGAAAATACAGGTTTAAATGTGAATAATATTTGAAAAATTAAAATAATTTAATAAATTTTCAAACATTTAAAACAATAAAAAATTTCATTTTATATGGCATACCTTATTTCATGCCAAAAGATATCACGTGAATTAATTTTTCACCTTGCTCCTTTGAATTCACTGTGCTCCCAAAATAACCATGCTCTGATACCACTGATAACTCCAGAATCAAAATAGGTTGAACCTTGTCCCCGCTTAGTGCAAATGCACAAGTATTTTATTAATTTCAAAAAATCAAGTACATAAGGGTGCCTTTACTCCGTTAACCCTTTTACAATGCAAACATGGATTTATATAGTTTTTACCAATGACTGGTAAAAACAACTAATCCTATAACCAACTAAATACGGGAAAACAACCCGTAAAGCAATTCTAATTAATAAATATAAAACATTAAAACTACCTAATAATTAAACTAAGTAAGTTTATTTTATGGGGGTGTCTTTACTAAAATATGCATGCCCCATTTACAATAATTATTTATTACCTACCAAAAATCTAACCTAACGTTAAGACTTTGGAACAAGTCCTAACAAAAACTCCAAAATTCTTGAATAGGCCTCATAAAACCCTATATTTTCATGAAAATATTCAAGTTTGGAGGCTTTATTACCTCATTCTACATAAAACAACCACCAAGGAGGTTGATACCCCTATTAAAAGTTTGAATAAGGTAATGAATCTCATTTTAATGTATGAACCTTCACAAAACCTCTACAATTTTTCACTCATGGCTAAAACTTACAACCTTCTAAGACATGATTCCACTTGAAACCTACCATATTCTCCATGAATGGATCTCCCTTACTTTGTATAACATGCATATAAGACCCTAATTTCACATAATCTTAAAAACCTTGGTTTTTTCTCTTTGAATATCTAGGAAAACCTACAAAATTTATTGAAATCTCATGCTTTGGATAATTTATCTTAGAGAAAGGATTGAAATCATGAGAAAATTTGGCATTACTAGCTTGTCCTTTAAAATATCCTCCATTAAACTTGAAAAAACACTCATGGAGAAATGAGATATCCATGAAAATGCTTATATGAAATGGTTTTGTTATGCCAAGGGAAATCTTTCATGTCTAATGAGCTAAAAGTCATTAAAAGGTGAGAATAGAAGGAAATCATAGACTTCAACACTTTTTGACCATGTTATAAAAACTAGAGGGGGTCATGGAAGGATATTAAAAAAATTAGATGAATTTATGAGACATTAATAAGGATTAATCTCCACAAATTAATTAAATGGGTTAAAACATAACATTTTGACCTTGTATACCCTTTAATGCACTTTTGAGAACTTTTCATGTACTCATGGTCTCATTATGCCTCATAAAACTCTTTTTTACCTCTTTATAAGATCATGAATGTTGAATTAGGATCTTTTTTCTACTTAATAATATTGATATGACACATTAAGCTTTTAACAATATATTGTATTGTCCTTAATTTTAATGATACTAGTCATATATTGAGGTCTATCAAGGTTAATGAAGACTTGAACAAGGCTTTAAGACACATTTTTCAAATTAAGGAGTCATCTAATAGGTATAATATAAAAATGATTTTGATACTCCTTCAAATAAAAATAATTACAAGGAATCATGCATACCTTAGCTTAAACCCACCTAACCATCATGAAAATGCTGGCAATGAGAAGTATTCAATTGATGTTTTCTTTAAAAAACCCTCTCCAAGTGTGTAGTGTTATAGGGACCAAGGATGGATAGAATAAACAATATTATGGTGACCTCAAAATGGTTTTTTCATGTATAAACACTTATACCAATTGCCTTATCAAATACATTGGGCATGGAGTCAAGAAATAACTAAATCTATAAGAAACACTCTAGTGGACAACCTTTAAGAAGACTGAAAGTACCTCAGAAACAAAAAAACAAGGAATTAAGAAAAATGAGAACATGTGCAACAATAATTAGGAAAAAAATAAGAACAATTAGGATACACTACTATGTACATGCTAAAATCAAAATTTCTATTCCACCAGGGTCAAAGAAAAGACCTCTAAGATCTTTGTAACTCCCCATGAGTATATAGTTATATGACTAGAAAGGGTATGCTAAGAGTTGTTATTGAGATTGGTGACATAACTTAACAAATTTTAGGAGGATGTTCTCAGTGATGAACTCCACCTCATATTCCTTTTCTTTGTCAATTGAATCCATCTAACTACATTATAGTTGTTCATACTTCTTCATGATGAACTGGGGTAACTTGAATTGATCCTCACTTGATATTGTAGCTCCCTTAGTGTTTTTATCATGGATCCTAAACTTTTATAGATTAGTCATAGCTTAAAACTCATTAATGAGATTGAAGAATTTATATAATAAATACTTTTATTCATCTTTTGGCTCATGAAGTCATGCATGTAAAATTGATCTTATTTTATTGGGGATGTTTGATTGCTAAGATCCTAAAACTTCAAAAGGAGGTCAAAATACTATTGAAATGCATCAATATATTCTTGAGGCTTTATAATAGAATATTTAATAATGTCCTCATGAAAATAATATATGGTTGGGACTAATTCTTCTATGTAATGACATGGACCAATATAATAATACCCTTCTTCCCAATAATCAAATGAATAATCTAGAGCTTTCTCAATAAGAGAAGTAGTATCATGGGTAGAAAAATTATCCTTTATGACTTGTGATCCCATATTAGGCATGGTAAAGTCTTATTATTCATGAAATTAATATAATTCCAATGTTATATACTCATTGAGACTCATGCCTCTAAAGACACTTTCTTCCCAATTAAAGAGAAGGAGTTCAAACTATATTTATTTCTACACCTTTTCCTTTTGTGGAGCCAATACAACTTATTGTTTTTGATGTTTTTATGCATTTTGAGCCATAATATCTTGTTGAATTACTCCATTTAGACAAGTATTATGATTAGGAAGCTAATATGAGTTGTTGAAGGTCTAAAAGTGTGTATTTTGTTATACTTATTTCTTCCGAAAGGCCATTACTTCATTTCCCAAACCTTGTATGGGACATCTAACTTCTTATAACTCACTATGTGTGACTATAAATGGGTTTACTATGATGGACATTGAAGTAATAGAGGCTAAAGTTGACTGATTGGATAGAGGCTCAGGGAATAGGGGCATTAGAGGTATGGGTCTAATTTTTACATCTTAGACTCAGCATTTTTTTCCCTTATAGTGAGTTCATATGAATATAGAAGAGTGTTTCCACCCATGGATTAAACCATGATATAAAGGTCAATATCTAGAGACCTTAATAAATATATGAAAGTAACATGAGATGAGGGTTTGACCAGTGGAGGAATTTCTTCCTCGGTTCTTTAAAACCTCAAGTTGAAATCAATGATAAGCTCATGGGGAGTTATTATAATAGAAGTGATATAATTTATGAGGGTAATATGGTCACTTTTATCTTCAAATTTTTTATATAACCACTCTCCTAGGTCATCCTAACCATGAATAGAATTTTGCCTTAAAATAATGAACCACTATAGTGTTTTTCCCTTTAATGAGGATACAAGGAGTATCATAGTTATGTTATCCTCTATAACATTATGGAACACACACACATTATATATATCTTGGATGTGCTCAATAGGGATATTAGAATCCTCACCAATGAAACATGGTATACTCTTGAGGGTAGTAACTAAGATATCATTATACTAAACAAGGGATAGGGGTATCTCCATTAAAGGGAATGAACATATTATTTCTTAGGAGAGAAATTAAAAAAGATAAGAATTAGACCTATTTTTAATAAAATATGTAGGATTTACCTAAAAATAGTAATATTAGATTCACGAAGTGCTCATAAAGTGTCTTCAAATGTTGTAATGATTGAGAAAAACACCAACTTATCAACTAAAAATCTGAATGAAGTCCCACCATGCATGATATAAATTTGTTTCTTCTTGAAGTGCACCCTGTCAAGTATTGATACCTACTTCAAGTGACATAATGGAAATATCCTTAATTTATGGGTGACCTAGAATAGGTATAAATATTTATATAAGGCCAAATCATTCTCAAACTGCAATGCACCTAATTTAATATCAGGTTACAACTTGCTAATCTACACTAACAAGGCATTATATAAAATATAATTATCCTTTTTGTAATGAAAAAGGAACAAAAATTAAACTTAAAATAAACATGGGGTGATGTACCAATATTTGAGATGTCCTTCACCTACTCTAATAGCACAAGAACAACCTCTAAAGGACTATGCACACTCTAAAAAGCATGCTATAATATAGGTACACTAAAAGAATCAACATGTTTAATTTGTTATGTTGTCTACAATTTCATGAAAAATTATCTAAAGAGACTAATAATCATCTACAATTGACCTCAAAATAATCAAAAGAGACTAAATACTACAATATTCAATTGAACTTCTATAATACACAGTGAGATATCAAGGAAATAGAGGAAAATTTAGTGTTTTTTAATAGTTAAAGGTTTGAGCTAACATTATAAATCCTTAAATGATCATATTATTATCATACCCAAGATGAGGGATACAAAGTTAGGCATCTACAACCCAATTTATAATAAAATGAGAAGAGGAAACACTACTAAACTGCATAAATGTAGTTATTAAAACATTGTCTCAACCTATTCAAGAGAGAAAACTAGTGGAAAATGAGGCCATTATGCCTTCTTCACTGCATTAGCTTGTTACATTTATGGTTTTCAATTAAATTTGGGTGTAGGAGTGGAATAAAATTCCTTAATTGATGTTACCTTTTGACTTTTGATGGTTTGATATGGTGAATATGCTCTTATATGGCTACTCCACTTTAAAAACTCTTACATTTATTGCTCCAACTCACCTTTACCTTCATACCTACATGCCAAAACCTAATACATGGTTGATTTGTGTTGATATTCACTCCACTCCTTAGATGGAGTTACATATATCTAGGGTGAATTCAAATGCCTTGTGTCTCCATTCACTCCATTCTTAAGATCACCGTGGAGCCTATGTGAGGAGTCTAGATCATTAATATTACTATATTCAAGGACTAATTGAAAAGTATAAGATCCTAAATATTCATAATTCAAGCTCATTTAATTCCATCTCCTACATTATAACCTTGTATTAATCTCTCACTAACCTCATCATCCATTCTACAAATATGTACTTGGTCTTGGAAACATTGTAGAATGACTATGAGAGGATTTATTACTTTAAATCATTCTTAAAATCCTAGTATTTAAACCTATAACTTTAACCATTAACATGAATTCACTCTTTTTTTATCCATGAAATAATTAGGTAGGGTATTAGGCTTGAGGTGTTTGATTTGAATAATGACCTACAACCTCCTTGAGGTGTTGGAGCTCCTAAAACCTACCTGTAACTTTGTTTGAACTTGGGGTCCTAAGGTATGATATGCTTTAGATATAATTACACTTGATTCATGATTTAAGATCTTATGTTAACATATATTAGGTATGAATGATAACCTTGTCAATGTGGATAACTTGTTTATCACTACAACCCATAACATCACTAACCTTGTCTCTTCTTATAGAAAACTATGCTTGGAGTCTCCATCAAGATATCACTATTAAAATTGCCTTGGAAACCACTTCCATTATGATTATCCTATGGGACCCTCCTTGAATTTTGAAACTTTTGAATCCTTCTTAGCCAACCCTATAATATTGACTATTATGAGGTCTATCAAGAAGCTTTTAGGCCTATAGCCTTAGTGTTACAACCTTAAAACTTGTTCTAAAATTATATGTGAGATTCATATCATATTTAAATGATTTATTGGATCTAGATAATTATCATATACTTGAAATTATACTTCATAACCTTGAGTAACATATGAGACAATGTTAAAAAATATTGAAACCTTAGAAAGGAGCTTGAGGATTCTTGAGGACTATATGCAAACCATTAAAAACTATGAAAATCACTATACTTTTGTTTTAGAATTGATATATTAAGAATATCCATTGAAACATACTCATAGGCCCAAATATGGTCTTGAAGGCTTGACAAACCTTTCACTATAATTGTCTCTTAGGCTTCTTGAAATAACAACCTTGTTTTTCTCTTAGAAAGTAAGAAAATGGTTTTAGACTTATAACTTTCTTAAGGACTTGTTTGATTAATTGGTCATGTTATACCATCCCCTCTAAAACCTTGTAGAACTCTTGACTTGAGACTTGAAAGATATTTTAAGGTATTGAACATATGGGACCAATTATATGCCTTTAGGTACAAGGTCATGCTTTAGAATACTTGTAATCATACTTAGATATGCAACTTTAATCTTAGGACAATATAGAAATATTAGAGACATGTGTATACATTTTGATGGTATCTGAGACTTTTTCTACAATCTTTTTGGAGGTTATTGAGACCATTGAAAGTTTCTGATATCCTATGAAGACTTACATAACATGAATCAACAACAAAAATTCTTCAACCATTACATGTCTAAGCTCCTTTAAAGTATTTGAATTATCAAAACCATTGTATCACAGTGTTGTATTTTAAGGAGGGGTTTAGACCCGTATGTCATCCTCTCACCTGATTGATAATATTTTTCCCTTCTTTTTTAGTTTGAACATGATTAAAATATGTCAAATGAACCTCTTTATTTCCCCCTAAAGTATTTCTCTACCATTCATCAATAGGAGGAATATTGGACTTAGGGTTTGGACATGCTTATGCCTAAAAACCACCCTTTTTACTTCTTCCATGAATATTTTTCCTTGTTTAAGCTTATCAAATTCTATAAATGACTTTAGAATACTTGTATATGGTCATATGAGGTGTGAAGGACCCTCCTCAAGCTTTGTTTTATGCCTAAAATCCATTTCTCGAGTCATTACCAAACTTCTTGAGTACCAACCTACATATTGATATCCTCTTTATGCTTGAATACTATCACTAGTCAATTTTCACAAGAGACCTACAAAAATTTCCTTTGAGAGGAATTAGGATGTTACAACAAGTTATTGACTTGAATAGTATGATTAAGCATATATTTTTAGATGAGATAGTAGTCTCATTAAATTCATGGGGTGTCTTGAGTGGATTCATAAGGAGGTAAGAAGAGGCTTGAATATTGAATCAATTCAAATTTTATAGTCTAAACATGGTATCAAAGAATTATAGAGAGTTATGAGACCTTATAATTACTCATTATGACTTTTAAATGTGTTGAATTCACTTCAAGACATGAACCTTCAAAATATGAATAAATGACTCTAATAGTGACCTTTGGACTTTTCTTCAATGTTGCACCTATTTTATAATTGAAAACATGCTTTCCATAAGCCTTTATGAGGATACCATGACTTCTTGAGAATATTTTCATGACTACCTTCCTCATCATGTATTGTTGGATTGAACTTGCCATAAACTCATAATGGAAAACATTCACAGCTAGCCCTATAGCACTATAATATAACCATAGACTCTCAACATTATTTTAATTAGGGAGGGGGTCATTCTCACATGGATCTTATAAGGTATAATGGATCCTATGAATTAACCCCTCCTTTCCTTGGTGTGTAGACCTACACATATCTTCCCAAGATTGAACCCTCATTAACACTTTAAAATGGATCTTAAGAGTCTTCACCTTTATTTGTAGGCATGAGGAGTAAGAGGAGTAGAATCTTAGCTCATTTATAGCTCATGATTGTTAGCAACCCAAATTTCATCCTATTGAAGGTATACTTTTTAGATCTGCTTCATACCTAGACTGACATTGGAATGGTCTAAGGTGTGGGATGCCTATATCTTAAACCAAACCTCTAAATTTTGAGGTTAACTCCTCTGATGTTTCTAATTTTATTAGATTCCTAAAATTTAATTTAATTTTTGGGGTGAAAAGGGTTATAATGATTACTAAAAGGGAAATCTACTCTATTGATGGTGATACACATGTATTTATGGTTCATCCATTCTATTTGAAATCATACAACCTTGATTAGCAATGCAATGACTAAATCTACAACTCCAAGGGATTCTTATGCAAAAATATTTTGCATAGAGGTTTCATCAAGTGATTAAGTATGAGGTTAATGATGGTATGCCTGATTAAAGGCACTAACCAATCAATATATCCATTGTTGACTTAGTGAATCAACATCAAACATTGTATCTAAAAATAGTCATTCTCTTCACTTAAGAGGTTTTACAAAGCTCAATCTTGGCAGAGTTTCATCATGCCTAAGAGAGGGATCCTAAAAAATGGCATAAAGGATTGAATATATAGAATATGAGAGAGACATATCCAAGATATTGGAGTAGAAGAGAGAAGATGAATTTAAATAAACATCATCTCAAGTCAAAGTTGAGTTATAATTTGATAACAATAGTCTTCAAAAAGTCTCCTTGTGTTTAGTAGCTTGCATGATATATTTGGCATTAAAAATAATTTGGTGGTCCATATTTGCATTATCCAAGCTCCCATTATATCATGATATACAATTATTTATTTAGATAACTATTTTTGAAGTGAGTTGACTCATGATTAGAACTTAAGATGAGTTATGCATGTGTTTGAAGTAGTTGAAGGCTAGTTAACTCATCATAAGGACTATTTAAGCATGTAGTTAACTTCAAGTACTAGTTTTAAATGATGTGCATAATTTTAATGGCATGAAAACTCCACATTAACCCTTATCACTAATTTTTTATGTAATTTTTTCTTCACTTGATTAATTAAATAGGCATACTAGGCCAAATTAGGCCTAGTAGCCTAGCTATTTATGCTTGGTGTCTATTATAAATTGAATAAAACCTTTAAAAACTATAAATATGATAAATAAAATACATGAAAAAATTCCTTATATCATACAATGGGTTCTCCTTGGTAAGCAACACCTGCAAATTAGTCAAACTAGTTGACTAGCTAGTTTTAACTTCATTTCCTATAGACTGGTTGTTTTGGATGAGCTCTCAAGGAAAATTTTATGAATATTTATGATCATATTATTATTTTAGGATGAATAAAAATTGTTTGGATTCACTCTCCATGAGTTTTAATTCCCTTAAACTTCCTTGTACATTTCCTTTTGTGTTTTTTTCTCTCAAAAACCTTTTTTTTTGACAAGTCTATACAACATATTTATAACAAATGGCCATAAAATTAGATATATTAGAGTGAAATTTATGATCCAAGTGATATTAAAGACGTTTCAATGAGTTTGGATGCATAATTCTTCAATTCTACACAAATAGGTCTACTAATAGGGCTTTATAAGGGTTTTAAAGTGATATAGGCTCTTAATGATTGTTTATAAATCTTGGGACTTAAAACCCTAAACCAATTCCAAAAAAATTAACGGGAATAAAATAAGCTTTCATTATAAAAATAAAATTAGCAATGAGGTTTTAGATGAAAATGGAGTAATTACTTAGAGCCTAAGGAGTTCATATTATTTACAGATCATGAGGTTTTAAAGTATGTGAATACACAAAAGAAGTTGAATAGTAGGCATGTAAAGTGGGTTTATTTCTTGCACAAGTATACTTTTATGTTGAAACATAAATCATGAAAATGAAATTAGGTAGCTAATACATTAAGCATGAAAGTAGCATTATTAATTAATATGGTGAGTGAAGTAATTCAATTTCAAGTTATCAAAGAGTTATATAAAAATTAGGGATTACATAGAAGTATTCAAGATCAAATCAGTGTATTATTCCATTACATATTTATTTCAAACAATTATTTTATATGAATTTAAAGTAATGCATGAATTAACCCTAATATTAGATACATTGAATAGAATATAACATAATATTGTAAATGAAATTTTGATAATAATAGTGAAAGTCGAAGACTGAATTCGACAAAGTAAAAAAAATGAAAGAAGGCTAACTAAAAATGAAAGAAGACTAAATAAAAATGAAATGAAAAACTTGGTTTTTTATATTTAATAACTGACTAAATCAAGCTAACACAATTTTAAAATTGAAAAAAACATGAACTAGATCTACAAATACCTAGAAGATAGAACTAAAACTATTGAAGGTCATAATTGTCCAACTGAGGTTAGGATTGACTACCATTACTGACATGAACTGGTCAATCTTAAACTCTACTCAAAAGGAACCTATAGGTTCCTTTTAAGTAGAGTTTAAGATTGACCAGTTCATGTCAGTAATGGTAGTCAATCCTAACCTCAGTTGGACAATTATGACCTTCAATAGTTTTAGTTCTATCTTCTAGGTATTTGTAGATCTAGTTCATGTTTTTTTCAATTTTAAAATTGTGTTAGCTTGATTTAGTCAGTTATTAAATATAAAAAACCAAGTTTTTCATTTCATTTTTATTTAGTCTTCTTTCATTTTTAGTTAGCCTTCGTGTATCAGGGTGGGCATGTGAAGTCTCCTATCAGAGTGGAAAACAAGCTCTTTAAATAATGTCTAGTGTTCTTGGACCAAGATGATCAATAATAGTGTTTACCTATGGTTAAAAATCATTATACATCTCTCTTAGGAACTTATTATTATTTATGTTTTGGAGTACCCTCATGAACTTGTTTTGGCTCTTACTACCCCCTTTTGATGGCCTTGTCTAGTGATGTTAAGAATAAGCATAGGTGTATACATAGTTTATTCAATATATTGACTTTATTATGAGTTAATATGTTATTTTACAGAATTTTTAACATTAATAACCTATATATGATGCTCTGGACTCATGATATTGGCTTTGTCAAGACATTCTTCTTTACCTTGCATGCAAATAGCTCTTTTTCTTGACTTGTAGACCTATCTAATTATGGAAGTGACATAAATGACATTTTTAAATGGCTATGAAAGTTTTTTTGAGGGATTTTAGGACCCCATATTAATTCTCAAATCTTTTTAATGGTAAATTAACCTTCATTCCTTTATTTTCTAGCTAAAATTTGACTTATTTTTCCTAGTTCGTACAATAAAGGTACTGCACGTGCCAAAAAATTATTCATGAAGGTGATAAGGTGAGTTTATAAGACCAAAATATTCATTTAATGTCTCAAACATACCATCTATATGCATATTTTATATTCTTTTCTCCATCAAGTGGTTATGAAGGTTTTGATAGGGTTTCAGAGGTCCATAGATTATTAATGATTGTTTATATCATACATACCTATAAGTAGAAACAACTTGATATTAAAATTAATTACATTGACCCCATAATAAATAGTGAAAATTATGATCTCCCATGCAAAGGATGCATTAGGTTCTCTATGTGGTGAAAATAGACCTTGAGAGGCTGCCAAGAATAGTGTGTGCGTGAAGAAGCTTTAAGAGTGGTGTCAAAACAAGTTTTATACAAATAATTCATTCTAATATCTCCTAAAATGTTTAAATTTTCCTCCCCACTATATCAAATTATACCAAATGAATAAAAACTCCATGAAAGAGTCCAAAAGGAAGACTATGTGCTTGTAGGGTTTGGTGCCTGCCTTCTAGTTTTATCCCTTAAGAGCATAGTTTGTATATAATATGGAGTTTGATAACCTATAAAATTATGTTTTAATATTTAAAAACACCATATTATTCTTTTCAAGACTTAAATGAAGTTCTAACCCTGTACCAAACCTGTATGCACCTCAAGAAGTCTGCTTGCTCTAACTCTGATTGTGATTAGACAGGCAGGTGACTATGTAAAAAAATGGATACTTCCAATCCTAAAATTACCTCAAAAATATTATTTATAGGTATATAAAGTCAATATTATGATATATAACAATTTTCATGCTTAGATGATGTATATTTTGGTATGTACTTGGATTTTCCTCAAAGTTAGCTTGAGCTACCTGTATTTTCCTATATAAAGACTAATTTTTTCTCTTATTTACCTAGATTTTAGATTTATAATTATGAATATTATTTTTATATGTAATTAAAAACCCAATTTTTATGGTCTCATCCTCCATTATTTATATTTCAATCTTATGCAACCCATAACAAACTTTATCTCCTTAAGAACCCTCATTATGACTATATGCTAGGACTAATATAGGTGGTCTTGTAAGGCATATAGGTGTTTGGTGATCATATAATTATTACTAGGTTATTTAAATACCCCTTAAAAAAAATTTAAACTTATAATTATCTACTTAATTCATTTATTCCTCAAGCAATGTTTGTAGGATTTTACATTGTCATAATCTGTACAAACCTATACTATCATCTTCATGGGTTGGGAGTATTTTAGTATCTTATAAAGTTTTTGAAATTTAAATAAATAAATTTAATTTTAATAAATATTTATACATTATCAATATTTTTCTTGAATTTATCTTGAATTTCACTTGCTAATATATGACTATGTGAGAGGAACTTGGCACTTGTATGGTTGTAGGATACAATTTATAGTTGACCTAGACTTGTCAAGTAGTGTTTAAAACCCCATCATGATCTATTGATGAGTTCATATCTCAATTTTATCTTATATATACACTTTAACATGAAAATTTCATTTATATACCACTATTCCATCAATATGCATGAACTTGGAGATATATCTATATTCTTATAGTTGTAGGTGAGTGTTTCAAGAGGTCTTGGATGAGTATTTGTGTCATTAGAATATTTTATCTTGATATAGATATTGAAAACATTATGAGAATATTCAATAATTTAAAAAACCTATGAAAATAAATATCATGACAAGACCCTTTTGTTTTTTTTTATTGTCAACATGCATGAATAGTCCTTTACCTAGTTGTAGGTCATGATTCATGGAAATGTATGTCAAATTGAGTTTGGTTCTCCTTTAGTTCTGACCCTTGGTACACAAAATATATGTATTTATTAATAAAATTATCTCCTTCATATGTTCACCATTCCTATTTCTTGAAAATAGGCTTCTCTACTACATATAGTTGATTGTACATATCCTTTTCATGTCCTTGTACAAACTATAACAAGATTTTAAGACTTTGAGAGATTGACCACACACTAAAGGTGTTAAATAGTCATTTAAACCATTTTTTTATCCAATATAAATTATTTTAAATCACATAATTTAATTTCAACCTATCTCTATTGGTTTTTTATAACTATTTGGCTTATGACTGTATTCTTAAGAGCTGACTATAGGTCTCTTCCTATGCTATTTGAGCCATTCAAGAACTTAGACATGTATTATTCTTGAGTTCCCTCATTTAGGATTTTAAATTCATTTATTATGTATTTGTTTAATCCAAATAGGCACCAAGAACATAGACATGCCTAAGAGATACACTACCAAGACACTTACTATAGGTTTTGACATTGAGAATAGTCCTATAGGTGTCCTAAAATACACTTGATTACAAGCTTATGACTACCTTATTGGTATTATAACATGAATGAATAAATAATATGGATTTAAAACATTTAATATTATGTCTGATTTAACTCATACCTTTTCACCATGATTTTAACCTTCAAAAATAATTGTATCCTTTTTCAACTATAGGTGGTTGTATGAAGTCATCTTGTATGAACAGAGTCTAAATTTGACCTTGGGGAAGCCATCAATATTAGTTATTATCCTTGTACTTAAAATAATACATCTTTATTAGATAATATGAGTATATACCTTTAATAATACATCTTCCCTATCTACCTTCCTTTTGTACTTTCATGGGAAAGTCATGGCTATGCTTCTAACTTGATTTAGGTGGAGATTCATGAGGTGTAACAAAGTCTCAAAAGTTTGCATACCTTCCTTTATATCTTTGATATTCTATAACCATTTAAATACTTATGATATTTAAATGATGGGATGGAGTTGAATTAAAGTGGTAAGGATTGAATGGATGGTGTGAAAACATGAATGGAGGTGAAAATGGAGCTTTATTATAGTGAGAATGGATAGTGAAAGACTGTGAGGATGAAGATAAATCAAAATGGGGTGATAAGAGAATGAAATGGGAATGTCAAAAAAAATTTAAGTTCTTATGTAATCATATGTTTATCCTCTACCACATATATAAATTTTGAGGCCTTTGAAGTAGGATACAAAGGTGAAATTAAAACCTAGGAATATGCAAAAAACCTTAACATTATCTAAATAATGACTTTTGAGGACTTGTGAAAGCCATTGATGGCTTCCTGATGTGAATATTTTGAAGGAACCTTTGAGAATATTTCTTGGAAAAAATAATAAACATGATGTAGATACCTCAAACAAGAATGAAAAAAAAATTGAAACCCTTTATCTCTCCTGGACTGTACAATTATTCTTCATATGCATAAGTAAACAACAAAGTTGCACTCCTTTATCTTCTTGAGATATATTTGACTCTCACAAGTGTGGAAAAAAAATTATGAATTACAATTAAAGGTTAATTTTTCTCGTAATAATATTCACAACCTATAACTTTCCTACCATCATACCCTGATGAATATAAAATTAGGAAAATAGACTGCATGCTTAGATGAAGGAGCCATAATGAGTACCTTGAATTCAAATGGATGTTTCATGAAGGAGAGATGACCAATTTGATAACCAATTTATATATATATATATATATAATATCTTTGATAATAATTTATTTTAACAAAATTATAGACTTGGATCTTTTCTCACATGGCCATACCACCTACAAACCTAAAGGGTTCTCCCTATGTGGAAACAAGAAAGATGATGTATGTGAACTAGTTTTGGGCCTATTTTTATTCCTTTTTCCTTAAATATATTTTTCAAGACCTTTTATTCCCTCTTATTCCTAATTTTGGCCTCAAATATATGGAATGATCATACAAGTCCATACTTTCTCATGTAAAATACATGAAAATGGCTTGTTTTTGCCTTTTATTCACAACCTAAGCTTGGAACCACAAATTTAGGGAATTAATATAATAAAAATAGTCATAATACATTTTAAAATAATTAATATAATTTTTTACATCTTTTAATAGGAAAATTTGGCATGTGTGGGTCCTTTTGGGTCCTTTTAAACACTTACACTTGCATGAAATACTTTTTGAAAGCATAATACCTTATTACTAAGGTAATTACATGAACATAAATGGGATAAAATGTAAAATTAATAATTTTATGGACTTTTTACACTATATTTAACATTTAAAGACCAAAAATCTCTCTTTTAGGTAAAAACACATAGTTTTACAAGGAGATTTATCACTGAAAAAGGCTTATAACGGTACCAAGAAAAGTTTCAAATTATATGGGTTGGTATTTGGCCTTGAAAATAAAAATTACCAACATTTTTGTGAATCACATGGGTTGACCAACCTACTAGTCAATAATATTTAGAATCTCGCATGACAATGATAATTTGAAGCATGATAACATGGTTTAATGACTCTCTTGACTACCAAACAAACTTTTAAACTCTAAAACACCTATTTGACTATAAACATAATAATAAAAATTAAAAAACATAAGGAATAAAAAATAAAATAAGAATCAAACATAACTAACCTAAGGAAATAAAAAAATACAAGGCAACAAACTACTCCTTATGTTATTCACTTATTAAAACATGACAAACAACCTAAAACAAATAATTTGAAATCAAAAGATTTCCTCCAAAGTTAAATGGAATGTTATATTATCCATCATATAAATTTGAATCATGATTTCCATATTTTGATGGCTCCTTATTGCAGATAGAAACATTTGTATGTTCATGGCTACTTAGAGAAGTTATTGGACCTTCTACATCCATTCTCAAGTATATGGATTAATAATGTGAGTCCAAAACATAGTCATACTCCTCCCAAATTATTATTTCTTGAATCAATAATGATAATTATACCTCATTCATGGGTTGATGATGGTTTGTCACATTCTCATTCAATGATTGTATTGACAACCAAGCTGATATACTGTGATTATTGTCTCCATTATGATCCATTTAAGGCAATGGTTTCTTAAGGTATTAAAAATATTACAATAATTATTTCAAAATATCATTTTCATCTTCTTGATGAATATATTTGGCATTGTTATTTACAATATCATACTCAAGCTCTTTATGACGTATAAATGGACTTTCAAACTTTGAAGAAAAACCCTCTAAGTCATCCCAAAAGGCCATTTATTCATGATCACTTGAAAACATGGATTTTATTAGTATCATTACCATTTTATTTTGAGTAATCACAAATTTCCAACCTTTTTATTGAGTCATATGAAATTTTTGATTTATTTCTCTTATTTCATCTTCATCTTCAGTAGAGAATGGAATCTCATCTATCCAATCAAGCTCCAACTCATCTTGCCTTGGTGTCTCTAGAATACCATTCCCTTATTGAAGCTCAAAATCATTGGTGTAATCCTCATATGAATTATCAAGAATTATAATAATGAGTATGCTCATAGAACAAAGGCTAATACTATCAAGAATTCTAATAACACAAGGTATTATAATCCTTTAAATGGCTATTGTTATTTATGTAATCAATTTGGTCATAAAACAAGGTATTGCAGAAGGCCTTTAAATAATTAATTTACATGGAAATATGATGAGAACCATCAACCAAGAGGTATGGGTCATGGTGGGTTTCCATCTAGAGGGATAACATGTTTTAAAGATCATAAGGTTGGTCACATTAAAAAGTAATGTAAGCATAACTTCTCAAGAAAAGATAAGAAGTTTAAGGATTTTATAACACAAGAGATTAATGTAATTGGAAACCTAAGGTAGATAATGTTGATAACTATTCTATAAGTTGAAATGGACTATTTTCCATGGTAGAGAAAAATCAAGATGCAAAGGAGTGCCAAGAATTTTCTCTATCAACTCTGTTGATGAAGAAGTCAACACCAATAGATCAAGCCAGAGTGTTTCTCAAAAAATTATTGAAGAGATAAATCCAAAATTAAAAATCAATAATAAAAGGATATTTAAGAAAGTTTAGTCTTACAAGGACATAGAGATCTGAGAATCTCCTGAACCTATGTTGTTCTAGTTCTCTAGAGCAAAAGTGACTCCATTAAGCTTCATGGAAGTACTCAACTATCAAGGAATAAGCATGAAGTATGATTGGTCATAGGGGAATTTTAATGGTCTAAGGAGACCTTAAAATTCAATTTTATATCAAATAAGTATGCTATAGGTGTGATCACAAAGAGACAAGTCAAAAATTTTGTATGATGACTTGATCAAACAAAGTCACAATTTTGAAAATGCCTTGAATTTTCATGGATACAGAGGGAGTCAATAATGTCTCATGATTAGGTATGTTACCCCAGGTATAAGAATCAAATAACTACAAATAATATTAAATTTTGTCATTAATATCAAAGGGGGAGATAGTTCCTGGTTCAAAGATTAAGTATTGAAGAAGATCTAACTTGAAGGAAAGAGAATGATTTGTTATGATTAAGAGTTTTTTCCATCAAAAAAAAAAGGGGAGATTTTTTACGTTTTTTTCTAATGTTGGTATTAAGGCATCAATTTTGTCATTGATTTCAAAGTTAAGTTAAATGTTCTTCATGTCAATAATCATAATTGATATCATGACTTGGTGAAGTCATGAGTTAAAAATAAGCTTGGTATCTCTTGTGAAAGAAAATTTGAAGGCAATATAGTATTATTTATAAGGATTTATTACATTAAAAATATCATGGTTAAGATACAAGGTAAGCATCTTTATTAAGATCTAAGTATTGAGGAGCATATAAGGTATCTTGAGTATCCTAGTCTAGTTTTGTGAAGAAGATGTATGCATGAAGCATGGTAAATATTTGTGTTGTGGGTTAATAAAGACATGATTAAGTTTTATAAGTTGATTCAACATGGGCAAGAGTCAAATAAGTCTTAATATGAGGTCATAAGTTCAATTTTGAAGATTAACTCTTGCATGAAGAGAACTAGTGAGAAGACACAAGCTTGGTGCCTTAGTGAGATAAGCTATATGAGACTTGTGTAAGTAAGGTCAGAAGTTTTATATCATGTTATTATTTTTTATGACATGAGGGTATAGTTTTAAATATATTTCAAGAGTTTTCAAGGCATGATCATAGTCCAAGTATGGCTAGTAGTATAAGGCCTAGTATGCAAAGTGACCTAATGAGGGTTAAGATCATTTAAAAATGTGGAAGATATATTTAAAGTGTTTTAAAATGTGTGATATGTCATTTTAAGTATTTTTACATAGTTTTATTTCAATACTTAAAGGATAAAGCATGAAAACCTATGGTAAGGTTGATTGTGTGCACAAAATGGGGTGTTGCAAACCCGAGAAGAATTTTCTCATGCTTATTGGTATGTGAAACCTTTAAATTTAATCCTAAACAATTATTTGTATATGGGGAAGTTCCATGTCTTTAATTTCCTAACATTAGTTTAGGAATTGAGGGTTAATCCTTTATGAATGATTGATAAGAATTTAAGGTAGTCAAAACCCTCCTAAAACCCTAATAAAGGCCTAATAGGAAATATTTAATTGGTTATGTATTATAATGGACCTATTTAACTTATTTTATGTTTGTAACATATAAATGACTCTTCAAGGTTTCCTCAGGTGGTTTTTTTTTGTCTTGACAATGAGGAGAAGCTACAGAAAAACCATTATTTTTAGGGATTTTGATGCTACAAGTAGGGTTGACCAAGTCAAAGCTTAAAAATGGATGGAGGATGATGTGTAAGTATTTTTGATTATTTTTCACTATAAAAATGTTCTAAACCATTCATGGAAGTTATCCTATTGCTAAAGTGGCCTAATGAGTAGAATAATGAATAAATTAGGTGAGAATGAGAAAGAGATTAGGGATTGGTTGTAGAGGACTAGGGATGGATACTAATTCATGGGTCAATTATTAAATACATATCCCACATAACCAATTGGTGTATAAATATTGATTATGCCTATACTCAATCAAAATTTTGTCATCAAATTGGTCTGTCTAACATGGTGAATTCTATATAGAATGACATAGTGAGATTGGTTTGTAAGACCAATATTGATATATGACCATACAATATATATTTTCATAGATGATATAATGATTATAAAGTTTCACATAAATCCATTTTAATATCATATAATTTTTCCCATAGTTTTTCTAAGAGTTGATTTTCTTGATTGAGTTTTTGGTCCTATAGGCAACTTTGTGTGTGTGTGTGTGTGTGTGTGTGTGTGTGTGTGTGTGTGTGTGTGTGTGTGTGTGTGTGTGTGTGTGTGTGTGTGTGTGTGTGTGTGTGTGTGTGTGTGTGTGTGTGTGTGAGTGAAAAGGATGTTCCTGAGTCATTTTTCATTGATTTTAAGGATATAATGATATTTAAGGTGTTATAAAGGAATAATATGATAATTTTAATATATTTTTAATCATTATAATTCCCTATTCAATCTTTGAGAGTTAAATGATTTTGACTATGTGTTGATAGTGTTTGGTGTTTCTGAGTAAGCCTTTTGTAGAAGTCTTTCTGAGGCCTTTTGGCCTATGTGATGAAGACAAAATATTTTTGGTAAGTATTTTAAGTAATAAATATAATATTTTATGCTTGGGTTATGTGAAATTTTTTTGTATATGATTCAAATTTTCAAGACAAACTTTCAGGCAATGAAAAGGCCTAAAGGTGAGTAGACCTAATTGGATGGTTCAAGGTGTGAAATGGGACAACTGGAGTTGGGTACCCAAGGTGAAATTATCATGGGTATATTTTAGGAATTTATGAATTTTTTAATCCATTTTTTATGACAATAAGTGTTCCTAATGTTTATATTGGTAATGTGTGGATAAGATAGACCTAATTGCATTAGGACTCCATTAGGTCTAATTGTGGATTTGGTCCTTATAGACTATGACCAACTTATGTATTATTTTTTTCACGTATGAAATGTGTGTATTTATATATTTAAATAATATCCAAGTATTATGATTTCCTTTTCTAACCAAGATAGGTATGAGAAAGAATCAAGTATAAATTCAAGGCCTAATAAGCCTATTATGACTAGTTAGATAATTGAGCTATTGAGCAAAGGATATAATGTTTTAGAGAATAGGTTAAAGGCTCAAATATCATAAAAAATATTATATTAACATTAAATTTATATATAAATATTTTTTTAATAGGTTTTTAACAAGGTCATTTGACTTAATTCTTCCAAAGAGAGGGCTATTTGAGCGAGAAGGCCTAAGAGGTTGTTTGAGTGAGATTGAAGGGTAAAGAGTGAAAGAGAAGGTTTTAATATATATATATATATATATATATATATATATATATATATATATATATATATATATATATATATATATATATATATATATATATATATATATATATATATATATATATATATATATATTAGTTATAAAAAAGTGTTATAATTTTATAATATATTATAGGTGACTTATTTTATTATAATCTACCTATGATTTGGAGCTACCTATGATAAGCTACCTATGAGTGGGCGCTTAACTAGGTAGGGGTTGGAGCTCCTTATGAAGTTGGTGCTTAAATAAACTTTAGATCTTGAAACTATAGTACAATATTACATGCACATGTTTTATTTGGTTTTATTCCCTAATATGTTTTCCCACATATCTCTTACATTCTCTTGTGATATGTTTGTGTAATTGTTTATTTATGCATTGATCTTTTATGGGAATGAATGCTTCATGGAATTGAATAGATATTATTAAGTAACTTATACACCCCCATATTATTAGATAATTACAAAATCTGGTATAAAATTAGGTCCTTTAAAGGAAGTATTAAAACACAAATGAGATTTTAAACAAGCTAAGATGACTACTCAATTACATGGTGGTTTCTCTACAAGCAAAGCTCCATTGTTCAATAGATCCAATTATGATTTTTGGAGTGTTAGAATAGGACATATCTATGTATCAAGGTTATGATATTTTTTAATTAGTATTATACTAGTATACCTTACCCCATATTCATCCTACAAATATAGTAGTTAAGAAGGCCAGTGACAATAACTCAAAAGCAATGAATGGCATTATGTGTGGTCTATCTAAAGCAAAACTAGTGAAGGCTATGCATTGTATATCTACCAAATAAATATGGGGTAATTTGAAAAATATTCATGAGGAAGATTCCAAATTAAAAAATTTCAAGTTAAAAATACATAGAATATAATTTTAAAGTCTAAATATGAATGAATATGAGACCATTGTAGCCTACTTGTTGAGGGTTGATGAAGTGGTCAATATCATAAGAGGTTTAGGAGAAGAATTGAAAGAGACTACTATTTTTCAAAATTTCTTAAGGACTTTAACTATAAATTTTTCTTCCAAAGTATGTGTCATTAAATAAATACAAGATCTAGACATGTTAGAGATGGATGGACTTCATGGAACCCTAATAGCCTATGAGATGAGAACAAGTGAAGAAACACCTGCAAAGAAGGAAGTTGCATTCAAGGGAAAAAAATCCAAAAGAGAAGAAGTCACAATGTAATAAATTCATAAATAATGATTAATATGATATTGATGATGATGAGTTAATAGCTATGTTTTCAAGAAATTTGAAGACATGTTTGGGTAAATACAAGGACAAGATACCTTTTAAATGCTTTAATTATGGAGAGGTTAGACACTTTTCAAATAAATGTCCTCATAATCATAAGATAAAGGATGATGTAGATAATTATGAAGTTAATTATGATGATAAAATTTCTTATAAGTCTAATAAGAGTAATAAACACTTTAGAAGATATGACAACAAGAAAAGATTCTTTTAAAATAAAAGGAATCTCTCCACTAAGGAGGAGTGCAGTTAATCTGATGAGGATGAAAGAAGTGATTCAAAAAGTGATCATGAAGGTGTTGGTCATCATGTCAATGATTTTATCTTCATTTATTAATAAATAATTTTCTTAAATCCAAAATAATCCATATGGATTTGAGGTGATGTTGGTGATTCAGATGAAGAAGGAGATGACATTGATTTTGAGGCTAAATTTATGAATACTCTAAAATAATTGAAGATGGTCAAGAAAAATAATAGGGTGATTAGGTCCCTTATCAAATAATATGAGGATAAAATCAATTTTTTTAATCTATACTAAGCAATAACTCCAAGGAACAAAAGGAAATAGTCAAATGGGTGAAGAGTCAACTTGAAATTGTGATTGTAGGCCTAGAAGTAAAAGAAGAAGAATTTGTAAGGTATGTACCTAAAGTGAACTCCCTAAGATCTAAATTGAAACAAGAATAAAATAATATTAAGTCCTTTATGAGGTTTTAAAAGAGAACCAATGATATAGACACCCTTTTGAGTAGTCACAAAGAATGAGGATGCTAATAAAACAAAGGTCAATACTATTAATAATTTTTAATAACATAAGTTATGCTAATCTTTTCAATGTAACTATTATTCATGTAATCATTTTGGTCATAGAGAAAGGAATTGAAAAAGGCCTTTAAATAATTAATTTTCATGGAATTATGAGGAGAAACATCATCCAAGAGGTATGGGTCATGGTGTGTTTCCATCTAAAGGGATAACATGTTTTAAATGTCATAAGGTTGGTCACATTAAAAAGTATTGTAATCATAACTTCTCAAGACAATATAATAAGTTTTAGGCTTATAAAACACAAGAGATAAAATATAATTGGAAACCTAAGGTTGATAATTAGTCTATGAGTTTAAATGGACTATTTACCATGGTAGAGCAAAATCAAGATGCGAAAGAGTGTCAAAAATTTTCTCTGTCAGCTCAATTTATTGATGAAGTCAAGAACAATAAATCAAGACAAAGTTTTGATCAAAAAAATATTGAGTAATTCAATCCATAGGGACAAATAAATCATCAAATTATCATAAAGGAAGTTTAGTCCTACAAGGACATGGAGATCTGGGAATATCATGAACTTATGATATTCTAGTTCTCTAGAGCAGAGGTGACTCCATTAGGCTTCATGGAGGCACTCAGATAGAAAGGAAGTATGAAGGATACTAAGTCATAGGGGGATTTTTGTGGTCTAATGAGACCTTAAGATTAAATTTTATATTAAAAAAATTTGATATAGGTGTGATCATAAAGAGACAAGTTAAAATTTATGTATGATGACTTGATCAAACCAAGTCACAATTTTGAAAATGTCCTTAATTTTCATGGAGACAAAGGGAGTTAGTAATAGCTCATTAACAAGTATTTTAACCAAATTATAAGGATAAAATAACTTCTAAGAAGATGAACCTTTTTCATTAATGTCAAAGGGGGAGAAAGTTCCTATTTCAAAGATCAAGTATTGAAGAAGATCCATCTTGAAGGAAAGAGAATGATCTACTATGATCAAGAGTGTTTGACATCAATGAAAAAGGGGGATATTGATGAGGTTTTTTTTTTAATGTTGGTTTTAAGGAATTAATATTATCATTTATGTCAAATTTAAGTTAAATTTCCTTCATGTCAACAATTAGAATTGATATCATGACTTGGTGAAGTGGTGAGTTATAAAGAAGCTTGGTCTCTCTTGTGAAAGAAAATTTTAAGGCAACATGGTATTATTTATAAGGATTTTTTACATTTTAAAAATCATGGTCAAGATATAGGGGAAGCATCTTCATTAAGCTCTTAGTATTGAGGAGCATACAAGGTATCTTGAGTAGCTTGGTTTATTTTTGTGAAGAAGATGAATATATGAAGCATGGTAGAGCTTTATGTTATGGGTCAGCATAGACATGAGTAAGTTTTATAAGTTCCTTTAACATGTTAAATAGGAAAATAAGTCTTTAGATGAGGTTAAAAGGCCAATTTTGAAGTTTATATCCTGCATGAAAAGACTTAGTGAGAAGACACAAGCTTGGTGCCTTAGTGATATAAGCTATATGAGACTTATGTAAGGAAGGTTTTTAGTGTGAGATCATGTTATATTTTTTTATGACATGAGGGTATAGTTTTGAACAAAATTTAATAGGTTTTAAGGCATGATCATATTCCAAGTATGATTGGTAGTATAAGGCCTAGTATGCAAAGTGACCTATAATGACCTAATGAGGGGTCAAGATAATTTCCAAAGATGGAAGAGCTATTGAAATCATTGATAAATGTGTGATAGGTCATTTTAAGTGTGTGTATAAAGTTTAAAGTTAATACATAAAGGATAAAACATGAAAATTTGTGGTAAGGTTGACTATGTGCACAAAATAGGGTATTACAAACCCAAGAAGTAGTTTCTCATGCTCGTTAGCATGTGAAACCTTTAAATTACGTCTTGATAACTTCATGGTAGTTGGGTAAGGTCCCTATATTTAATTTTATGGTATTATTTTTTTAATTTATGAGAAATCCTTTATGAATGATTTCTAAGAAGGTAAGGTAGTCAAAACCCTCCTAAACCCCTAAAAAAGACCTGATAGGAAAGATTTAATCTATTATGGATCAAAATAGAATTTTTGACCTAATTTTATGTTTTTAACATGTAAATTACTCTTCAAGGTTTCCTAAATTGGTTTTGGTTTATCTTGATAGTGAGTAGAAGCTATAAAAAACCCCTTGTTTTTACAGATTTTAATGTTATAGGGTAGGGTTGACTAGGTCAACACTTTTAAAAGGATGGAGGATGATGTGTAAGGATTATAGTTTATTCCCATGAAATTTTTTGAGTATGTGTTGACCAAATTTTGTCCCTTTAGGTCAAAATTGGGTACCCCTATTAGAAATCTTAACCAGTATGTAGATTTTCTTTGGAAGAAGTGTTCTTTGACAAAGCTTGCAACAAATGTACAAGTCTAATTATTTCAAAAAGTTTGGTTTTGGTATTTTACTAATACTTTGCATAGTAATCCTTTTGGGTCTTTTTTTTTTTTACTTAGTATTATTTATTTCATACTTTTTCATTTAGCCAAGTGTCGAATTCTTTTAGACAATTTTTTGCGATAGATTTCTCAAAGATGAAGACTAATTCCTTTGGTAAAATTATCTAAAATAATTTCCTTGAAAGATATATTTTCAAGCCTAAGGGGTCATTTTAACATTTTATAAAAGTCACCTCGAAGGGAACCTCCATCTTTTTGAAAAGGTCATTTTCAGCTTTTTCGAAGGGGTCACTTGAACTTTTCCAAAGGGACATTTTTAAAAAATTGAAAGGTACTTTAAAAAAAATTTGAAGGGTATTTTCAAAAGAAGGTGGACCAGATAAAAGATATGAAAGGTACATCCAAATATTTTTAAAGTGTATTTTTCAAGCAGGGTGCCCTATTCAAAAGTCTAAAGGAATTAATATAGAAAAAGGGGCCAAAGTATTTGTTTCGAGAAAAATCCCAAAGGAGAAGACCTGATGCAAAGAGCTAAATGAATTATCTCAAGATAAAATGTTAAAATAAATACCTGAAGGAATTTTTTTGGAAAAATTTTCCACATAAATGGTCAAAAGCAAAAATCCTGAAGGATTTCTTTCAGGAAAAGTGATCGAGACAAATCTTTCCAAAGGACACCCTTGAAGCCAAGTGTCCCAAATAATTTCCCCAAAAAATATCTTGCAAGCAAAAGTGTCCCATGCAGAAGTCCTAAAAGGGAATTTTTCATGATTTAGAGGGTAATTTTCATAGTTAAAGAACACTCGATAAAGGTCTAAAGAAGCTTAAGTTTGAGGAAAGTGTTCTGAATGAATAAGGAAGGTGAAGGCCCCACAAATGTCAATCTCAAACTATATAAAATAGCCATTGATGTCAAGACTTGTTGGGAATATGAGATAAAATTTGGAGGTAAAAAATGGTTAAAACTCAAGCATCTAGCGCAAATAAAGCAAATAAAATGGATATGTTGATGGTTTGAGTCATTGGTGGTAGCTAACCAAATCAAAAGAGCTTCCATGAAATTAATAAATGTAGGTGTCTAAAAGATGGTTGGTAGTTAGGAAAAGAATTTTATAATTGTTGTCATAAGTCCTATTTCCCTCAATATTTTTATGTATTGGCTCCTATATTTTTAGTTTCAAACACTCAGATGATTTTCGATAGAAATCATTGCCTGTGTTAATTTTAAAGCTCTTATGCTACTTTTCACCATTCTTATGACTAGTTTTAGAAAGTATATCTATTTACATGGTATGGCTCACCCCACCTCTCTTTCACATGTAATTTTAATTTATTTTCACATATGGACACATGTCCAAGTGACTCTTGAACCTCATTTGCTTGACCTTTCTCTCAAAAGCTATATATATGCATTCTTTTGGCTTGTTTTAGCAGCCTCCACTAGTTATTGGAAAAAATCTAGCTATATTTATACTCAAATAAATATTGAATAAATATACAAGTGTTTTTTCTACTCATGTGATACAATATTGAGTAATGACTTGAATCTTGTCGGTCTAATCTAGTGAAAGATTGTCTTTTCTAGCTTGTACTCTTGATGGTCTACTAATTTATAGAAAAGAGATTATTTTAGGTCTTTGATAGTATCCTTTTATAAGTGTAGATATATTATATAAGTGTTACATGATTTTATACCTCTTTTGAATCCTTCATTCACTTCCTAAGAATCATATACCTTCTCAAATCTAGCATATGAAACACTAATGTAACAGTGAATCTTAAGTTGTGAGTCTTGTGTGAGAATCACCTTACTAGTATTCAAGTAGTATTTTTAGTCAATCGGGAGGAATTTAAATATTTTTGAATCACCATTTGGTTTCTAAATAATTTTATTAATCCCTTTTCATATCTAATTATTAATTTATAAAGAGAGCTTTAAATTTGCATCAAGGGAAGCTATCCCCTTATCTAGATATTCATTTCTTAATATTGTCACCCACAACAAGATAAATGTCTCCATGGTTCCACTTGGATGAGTATACTTAGGAATATCCTAAAGGGTACAAATACAAGTATCAATAGTAGGTTCTAGATGAAAAATGTGCTAAACTAATCATGGAAGTTATCTTATCGCTAAACTAGCCTAATGAGTAGAACTGTGAAGAAACTAGGCAAGAACGAGAATGAGATTAAGGATTAGTCTAATAAGAATAGGGATGGATAATAATTAATGGGGAAATTATTCAATACCTATCCCTCTTATCCCCTTTTTATTTAATTGTTGATGATGCCTATACTTAAGCAAAAAATTGCCATCAAATTGGTTTGTCTAAAATAGTGAAGTCTATGTACAGTGACATAGTGAGATTAGTCTATAAATACCAATATTGATATGTGAACATGAAATAAAAATTTTCATATATGATATAAGGAGTATATATTGTCACATAAATCCATTTTAATATCACATAAGTTTTCCCATAGGTGTTTTAAGAATTGATTTTTTGACTGAGTTTTTGGTCCTACAGGTAACTTTTTGTGTGTGTGTGAAAAGGATGTTCCTGAGTCATTTTTCACTAAGTTTAAGGATAAAATAATATTTAAGGTTTTATAAATAACTCATTGTATCATGTTAATATATTTTTATTCATTTGAAGTCCCTGTTCAATCTTGGAAATTCAAATGATTTTGATTGTGTTTTGATAGTGTTTGGTGTTTTTGAAGTCTTTTTCCCTATGTGGTGAAGACAAAATATTTTTGTTAAGTAGTTTAAGTAATAAATAGATTATATATATTATTTTATTAATGTTTTATGTTTAAAATTTTTTTATATGATTCAAATTTACAAGTTATACTTTTAAGTAGTGAAAAGGCCTAAAGGTGAGTAGACCTAATTGGATGCTTCAAGGTGTGAAATGGGACAAATGAAGTTAGGGACCAAAGGTGAAATAATAAAGGGTATATTATAGATATTTATGAATTTTTTAATCCATTTTTTAATAAAATAATTTTTCCTAAGGGTCAAAGTGGTAACATGTAGATAAGATAGACCTAATTGCATTAGGTCTCCATTAGGCCTAATGGTGGATTTGGTCCTTATGGACTATGACCAACTTATGTATCATTTTTTCACTTATTAAATGTATATATTGATATATTTAAATAATAATAAAATTATTATGAGGTCTTTTTCTGACCAAGATAGGTATGATAAAGAATCAAGTATAAATTCAAAACCTAATATGCCTATTTTGACTATTTAGAGACTTGAGTTATTGAGTGAAGGATATAGTGTTTTGGATAATAGGTTAAAGGATTTAATATTATAAAAATAATTAGATAAACATTATATGAATATATAACTATTTTTATATAGGTTTTGAATAATGTCATTTGACCTAATTCTACCAAAGAGAGGGCTATTTGAGTGAGAAGGCCTAAGAGGTTATTTGAATGAGATTAAAGGGTAAAGAGTGCAAGAGAAGGTTTTCACCTATATTTGAGTTATAATTTATTTTTATAATTTTATAATATATTATATGTGACTTAGTTGGTGCTAAGCTACCTAGGGGGTTATAGCCTCCTTTAAAAATAGATCTTGCAGAAGACTAGCTGAGGGGGTGCTTAACTAGGTAGGGGTTGGTGCTTCATTAAACTTTGGATCTTGAAATTATATGATTATAGTCCATGTTCATGGTTTAGTGGGTTTTATTACCTAAGAGGGTTTCCCAAATAAATATTTTGTTCTCTTTTGATATTCTTGTGTAGTTATTTGTTTATGCATTGATCTTTTATGTGAATGAATGCTTTATGGAATTAAATAGATATTGATATTTAATTGATTCACCCCCATCTTAATATTCACTTCCAAAAATATCAGCTCAATGAGGAATTTATGTTTTTCATGAACTACCAACTTCTCTTCTATGTTAAAAATGAGACCACCTATATTAAGGATATCACTATTGAATTTGTAATGGCCTTGTCTTATGAAAGATGAAAATAATTATTTAGCTTGCTACAAGGAAGATCTCATGTTTTCAATTTCATTCTTTGGGATATCCTATACATATATCTTTTGAGTGTCTATGCTCACCATTTTTTTCTCATAGCCAAATAGGGTTTGTTTGAAACTTGATATGAATTGTTTTAGAACTCGATTGAGCTGATCAAGAGTGTCATGGGATTTCCATGACTAATTGGATTGATAATAAGGATGATAAAAAGATGTATATGGATCATATTTGAATTAGGATGTATCATAGGGCCACTAATAAGGAGATGAATGATAAAAATTTTACCCATGTGTTGCCATAGCTTATCAGAAGACGCATGAATATAAATGAATTTATGAATAAGAGCTATCTTTTACCTCTGAGATGATGACCATATGAGTACTTGAAACTAATTTTGAAGACCAAGATGATACAAATGTGTAGTTTAATAGTTGGATCTGTGTCCCATCAACTATGCCATAATTGTTATCAACCTAGGTTATACCTTATTGAAGGTATATTTCTCAGACATCCTTCACACCTAGACTAACCTTAGACTGGTCTAAGTCTATGGGACACCTATACTTATATTAGACCTTTATATGTTAAGGATATATCCTCTGATGTATCTACTTTTCTTAATTTCCTAAAATTTACTTTAATTTTTGGGGTGAAAAGGCTTAGAAGCATTACTTAGAGGGAAACATACTATACTAATGGTGATATACCTATATTGCTAGATCATCCACTCTAGTTAAACTCATAAAACATTAATAATCAATTTAATTACTTAATATACAACTCCAAAGGATTATTATTTAATAATATTTCACATAGAGGTTTCGTCAAGTGATTTAAGCATGAGGGCAATGATGGTAAGCCTAATTCAAGGCACTAACTCATCAATATATCCACTACTACCTCAATCAATCAACATCAAACATTTTATATGACATGCATAAGATGTCATACTAGTAACTATGTGAAGGACCTTCTAAGGGATAAAATACTACCACATGTACAAATAAAACTAATATGACACACTAAACCTATATATAATAATCCAAAATAGTCATTTTATTCACTTAAGAGGTTTTACAAAGCTCGATCCTGGCAAAGTTTCATCATGCCCTCTCTATCATGCCCAAGAGAGGAATCCTAAAAAATGGCCTAAAGGCCTAAATATATAGAATATGAGAGAGAAATAGCTAATAAAGTGGCATATAAGAGAGAAGAGTAAGACAACTAAAAATCATCTCAAGTCAAATTTGAGTTATAATTTTATAACAATAGTCTTCAAGAAGTCTCCTTGTATCTAGTAACTTGCATGATATATTTGGCATTGAAAACAAGGTGGTGGGCCCTATTTGTTTTATTGAATCTCCTCTTCTATCATGTTATGACATTCTTTATTTAGACAATTATTATTGAAGTGAATTGACTCATGATTTGAACTCAAGATGAGTTATGCATGTGTTTGAAGTAGTTAAGGGATAGTTAACTCATCACAAGGACTAGTTAAGCATGTAGTTAACCTCATAGACCAATTTTTCATGATGTGGATTAGTTAAATAGCATGAAAACTCCATATTATCCCTTATCACTAGTCTTATATTCCATTATTTCATCACTTGATTGATTAAATAAGCCAAATTAGGCTTGATAGCCTAAATTTTTATGCTTAGTGGCCATTAAAATCTATATATAACCTTAAAAACCTAATAATATGATAAATTCAAGACATGAAAAAATGCCTTATATCATTAAATGTGTCCTCCTTGGAAAGATACACCTGTAAATTAGTCAAACTATTTGACTATCTAGCTTTTCCTTCTTTTCTTGTAGACTAGCTATTTTTGATGAGATCCCAAGGGAGATTATAGGAATATTTATGATCATTTGATGATTTTATGATGAATAAAAAGTGTTAGTATTCATTTTCCATAAATTGGAATTTCCTTTAATTGCCTTGTAACTCTCCTTTTGTGTTTTTTCTCTCAAAACACTATTTTTTGACAAGTTTGTATAACCAATAGCCATGTACATGGATTATCAAAGTGGAATTTGTGATTTATGTGATATTTAATAGGTTTCAATTATTTTAGATTCATAATTATTTAATTATCCAAAATCATGTCTAATAATAATCCTTTGCAAGGGTTTAAGAGTGCTATGGGCTCTTAATGATTGTTCATAAAGCTTGGGCCTTAAAATACTAAACTAATACCACAAAATATTAATTTATTAGACCCTTTAACTCCCCCAAAGTCATTATCTTCCCATGCAAAAGGTGTGTATCAAGGTGAGCATGTGAAGTCTCCTATCAAAGTGGAAAATAAACTATTTAAGCATTGTCTAGTGTTCTTGGACCAATATGATCAATGAGAGTTATTCCATATGGATCAAAATAATCATAAATATATCTTAGGACATAATTATTATGTTTATGATGTTTTTAAATTCCCTCATGACCTTTCTTTTGCTCCTGCTACCCACTTTTGATGGCCTTGTCTAGTGATGTCAAGAACAAGCATAGGTGTATAAATAGTTTATTAAATACATTAACTTCATGATGAGTTTATAGGTTATTTTACATTTGTTTCAAAATGTATAACCTACATATGATTCTCTATAGTCATGATATTGGCTTTTTCAATCCATTCTTCTTTACCTTACATGTAAACAACTCATTTTCTTAACCTATAGACCTATCTACTTATGGAAGTGACACAAATGACATATATTTATGGATTTGGAAGTTATATTGAGTTATTTTACCCAATATTTATTCTTAAATCTTTTGAATGTGCAATTACCCTTCATTCCTTTGCTTTCTAGCTCAAAATTAATTTATTTTGCCTAGTCTATATAGTAAAGGTATTGTACATGCCAAATAATTGATCTTGGAGGTGATAATGGGAGTCGATAATACCCAAAAATTCATTTCATGTCTCTAACATACCATCTAGATGCATAATTTGTATTATTTATCCATCAGGTGGTTATGAGGGTTTTGTTATGGTTTCAGAGGCTGATAGCTTCTTAATGATTGTTCATAGCATATGAAACTATAATTGGAAACCACTTGATATTAAAATTAATTACACTTACCCCCTCATTAATATTAAAAATTAGGTCCTCCAATTAAAAGGATGAATCAAGTTCTCTACATGGTGAAAATGGACCTCGAGAGGCTACTGAGAACTATGTGTACATAAAGAAGCTTGAGGAGTGGTGTCAAAACATGTTTTATAAAAATAATTCACTCTAATATCTCTTCCAAGGTTTAAATGGTATTTATCACTATCTCAAATTCCACCAAATGAATAAAAACTCCATGAAAGAGTCCAAAAGGAGGATTATGTGCTTGTAGGGTTTAGTGCCTACCTGCTAGTTTTAGCCCTCAATGGCATGGTTTGTATATAATATGGAGTGTGATCACCTCTAAATTTTTTTTTTAAGATTTAAAAACACCCTATCATACTTTTTAAGACTTAAATGAATTTCCAACACTCTACCATGATTTTATGCAGCTCAAGAAGTCTACCTACTCCAACTCTAATTATGATTAGATAGGCAAGTGATTGTGTAAAAATAGTGGATACTTACACTCCTCCAATGAACTCACCAAGATGATGAATAGGTATAACAAGTCATGATTATTATCTCAACCAACATTCATTCTTAGACTATGCATATTTTGGCCTATAGCTAGATTTTTCTCAAAGTTAGCTTGAGATACCTATGTTTTCCTATATAAAGACTATGTTTTTCTCTTCTTTACCTTGATTTTTACTAAATCATAATTAATATGCTTTTCATATGTCATGAAAAACCCCATTACATTTTTTCCATCCTCCATTATTCCTATTTTAACCTTATACAACACATAATGGACTTCATCTCCTTAAGAACTCTCATCATTACTAGGTGCTTGAAATACCCCTTAAACCATTTGAAAACTTCTAATTATCTCATTATTAGTGCATTTGATACTCAAGTAGTATTTTTTGATTTTACGTAGTCATATTACATACAAGAATATACTATAATATTCATGGGTTGGGAGTACTTTAGTAGCTTAGAAATTTTTGGACATGTCAATCTATCACTTGAATGTGCATGAAGATGTCTATATGTTCACTCTCTGACTTAAAATTATCATGAATTTAATTTTCTAATATGTAACTATGTGAGAGTAAAGTGGGATTTATATGGATATAGGTTTCAATTTGTAATTGACCTAGAATTTCCAAGCAATGTTTGGAACCCCATCATGATATCTTGATGAGTTCATATCTTAATGTTCTCTTATATATTCTATTGAACATAAAACTTCCTTTATAGACCACTATGCCATCAAATTACATGAAATTGGAGATATGCCTATATTATTATGGCTATAGTTGAGTGTTTAAAAATTTATTAACTAAGTTTTTATGCCATTGAGGCTTATAGCTTGATATATACCTAGACTTTCCAAGCAATGTTTGGAACCCCATCATGATATCTTTATGAGTTCATATCTTAATGTTATCTTATATATTCCATTAAACATGAAACTTCCTTTATAGACCACTATGCCATCAAATTACATAAAATTGGAGATATGCCTATATTCTTATGGCTATAGTTGAGTGTTTAAAAAGTTATTAGCTAAGTCTTTATGCCATTGATACTTATAGATTGATATATATCTTGTCAACATTATGATATTCTTCAAGAATGGAAAATCCTACGAAACCAAAGATCATGCCAAGACCCTTTCATTCTTTTTCTTGAATATCAACATGCCTAAATATTCCTTTACCTAGTTTTAGGTGATGATTCATGGAAATTTATGTCCAATATAGTTTTTTTATCCTTTATGACTTCCCCTTAGTCCACAAATTATATTTATTCCTTAAGAAAATTATCTCCTTCATATGTTTATCATTCCTATTTCTTGAAAATAAGTTTCTCTTCTACATATAGTTGAATGTGCATATATTTTTGATGTCCTTTTATGGAATGTAACATGATTTAAGACTTTTATAGCTTGACCACACACTAAAATGTGTTAAAGATTATTTTAAACCATGTTTTATCTAAGATAGATTAGTTTCAATCACCTACTTGAAGGTCAACTTCTCTTCATTAGTTTGGTATAACTTCTTGGCTTATGATTGTATTCTTGAGAGCTAACTATAGGTTTGTTCCTCTATTATTTGATACATTCAATAACTTATACATGTATTATTATTGATATCCCTCATTTAGGATATCAAACTCATATTGATTATGTTTATTGTTAGCCTAATTAGGTACCAAGAACATAGACATGCCTTAGAGCTAGACTTCTAAGACACTTACTATAGGTTTTGACCTTGAGAATAGGCCTATAGGTGTCCTAAAATACAATTTAATAAAATACTATGATTTAATTATTTGTATTATACCATGAATTAATAAATAATATGGATTGAAAACCCTTCATAGCATTTCAATCTTCACTCATACATTTGTACGATGATTTCAACCTTCAAAATTGATTGTATCCTTTCTTAACTATAGGTGGTTGTATGAAGTCATCTTGTATGGAAAAATTCTAAATTTGGCCTTGGGGAGGTCATAAATCATGGGTATGATTATTTTCCTTAAAATTAGTATAACTTGATGATATAATTTTAGCATACACCTTCAATAAGACATCCTCTATGTCTGCCTTCCTTTTGTACTTTCATTGGAAATTCATGACTATGATTTTGACTTGTTGTATGTGGAGATTCATGAGGTGTAGCTAAGTCTCAAGGTATACATACCTTCCTTCACATTCATGATATTATATACCCCTTTTAATACTTATGTGAGTGAAATGACGGGATGGAGATAAATCAAAATGGGGTGATAAGAGCATGAAAGGGGAATATCAAAATCATTTTTAAGGTCTTATGTAGAAATAAGTTTATATTATACCACATATATCAATTTATAGGCCTTTGAAATAGGACAAGAGGGTGAAATTGAAACCTAGGATGTGCAAAAAACCTTAATAAATTCTATAAAACCTTAACATTTGCTAAATAGTGACTTTTGGGGACTCTTGAGAGCCATTGATGGCTTCTTGATGTGAATATTTTGAAGGAAACTTTGATAATATTTATTTGAAAACATAATAACATGAAGGAGACACCTCAAACAATAATTCAATGAAACTTTAAAACTCTTTCTCTCTTCTAGACCATATAATTCTTCTTCATATGCATAGATAGACTATAGAATTGCACTCCTTTATCTCTTTGAGATATATTTTAGCCTAAAATGTGTGGAAGAGAACTAATGAATTCCATATAAATGTTAATTTTTATCTTAAGAAGATCTACAACCTATAATTTTCCTATCATGATGCCCTAATGAAGAGAAATTTAGAAAAACTAATGGTTTGCTTAGATGAAGGAGATATAATGAGTGCCCTGATTTCAAAGGGATGGTTCGTGAAGGAGAGATTATAAATTTGATAACCACTTGATCTATATGGAATCTCTCTGAGACTACTTTATTTGGCCAAAATTATAGACTTGTATTTTCTCTCTGATGGCCATACCACCTGCAAACCTAAAGGGCTCTCCCTATGTGCAAACATGTAAGCTAAAGTATGTGAATTAGTTTTGGGCCTATTTTGAGTCATTTTGAATTAAATATATTTTTAAATACTTTTATGCCATATTTTTCATATTTTTGGCCTCATCTATATAGAATGGTCGTACAAGTCCATACTTTTCCATGTAAAATGCATGAAAATGGCTTCCTTTTGCCTTTTAGGTTGGAACCACCACTTTTAGGGCATGAAGATAATTTTATGTGTCATAATATGTATTAAAACAAGGAATTGACGTTTTAACATCTTTTAATAGGAAAATTTGGCATGTGTGGGTCCTTTTGGGGCCTTTTCAACACTTAAACTTGCATGAGAAGCTATTTTCAAAGCATAAGACCTTATGACTAAGGTAATTTCATGAATATGAATGGGTTAAAAGGTAATATTAATAAATTTATGGATTTTTGATACCATATATAACATTTAAAGACCAAAAATCTCCCTTTTAAGTAAAAATACATAGTTTTACACAGAGATTTATCACTGAAAAAGGCCTATAATGGTACCAGGAAAAGTTTTGAATTATATGGGTTGGTATTTGGCCTTGATAGGCCAAATTACCAAAATTTCCCCCAAGAGAAAATCTCATAAAATGCATTGAAATCCCTCTCCTTTGTTGCATACCTATAACCTTCTCCTTAAGATTAAAACCTCTTCAAAACATTT
>JARHVA010005962.1:0-57500 GCA_037957365.1 Torreya grandis | reverse complement strand
CCAAAATAGAACTCTTATCCTATCAGCTGCAAATGATGCCTTGTAGATAGCTGGTGTGTTGATGTTAAAATTGTGAGAGCATCAAAGACAATGACTGAACACAAATCAACACTCAAGACATATATAGGATATCTATCCAAGGAGAGGTAAAATTGTGTTTATAGATTTAGGTAGAAATTTTAATAGGGCTGCGCCTTGTAAAATTGTGAAAAAATATCCTTACAAAATGAACAAGTCCACAATATATATGAGAAGCAAAGAGGCCCATTTGGTGTTCCTTCTTTACAAGTGGCATACGTGTCCATTCATGGAGAGAACAGGTTACTCAAGGAATTAAATGGACTGTTCGTTTTGCCTATTTGAGACTTACATTTCTTGCTTGGATGACTTACACAATTTGCCTTCTAATTAAATGTGAAACAGAGAAAGCGGTTGCATTGCTGGGTGCTATCATTCCAAATGATCAATTTGCTAGCACTATTTCACCTGCCAAAGATGCTCCAATTTGCACCAATCAAACTTAACTGCTCACTCATCACCTGCCTATCGCTCTGCTCATTTTTCGTTACATGCCATTAGGAAATAAATTACCTTGTTTATGCCACTTGGATTGCTTGACTACTCTCTACCTTGTCACTCTGCTTGTCTCTTGAAATTTGTCTTTTCTGGCTGCTTGGCTCCTTGGGCAAACATACTGGTGGGTCGCTACATTCTAGCTCCTTCTCTTTTTCCATTTTGTGCTCTTATAGATTAAAAACCCAACGGCTACTCCATTTCACTAAAAATGACATTTCTATGGCCGTCATACTTTGAATATCAATGGTTATTCTATTCCTTTAAATTTGATGGCCTCGTGGCCGTCATCGGGTCCACGTGGCATCTCCTTGGGCACCTATGGCTTTTCTACCTTGGTTAAGTCCTCCCGGGATCCCGCGGGCAAATTGTCCATAGATAATTTCCCTGGGTCAATTTCCCTGGGTCTTGTGGCTTCACTGTATATTCCACAAATAGAATGTCTATGGAAATTCTTCTGCCTTGACTTTTGCTTTGACTTTGCATTTCCATGGACAAATTGTCCACAGGAATTCTTTCCCTTTTCTTCCCTTTGTTACTTTTAGGCATGCCCAAATCTTTTGGAATATGAAGTGTCCACCCTTCAAAAGGGTGCTTTAGACTTGAAGATCCCCTTCGGCTTGGGGCAGACCCTTGAACCGAACCCGTTGAACCAAAATTTGGTTCAACGGTTCAAATTTCAACCATTGCACACCAATGGGGAGTGAACAAAAGCTGATGAACCTTTGAATTGAAATGAACCATGCCTAAAATTTGAAAAGTCCTTGAAGTGTCAGGCCTCTAAAAAGTCCATTTGACTATGACTGCCCTTCGATTCAAGGGCATACCCTTGAACCATGTGTTGAACTAGCTTGTTGAACCAAGCCATTGAACCCAAATTTGGTTTAACAGTTTAATGGTTCAACTAATCACACTGATGAACCTTTGAACCCTTCCATTGAACTTCTCGTTGAACCTTTTCGTTGAACTAGACCATTGCACCGAACGCATTGAGCCAAAATTTGGTTCAATGGTTCAAAGTTCAACCATTGAGTCGATGAACTCTTGAACCAAATTTGAATAAGCTGCTTTGAACCAAGAGATCAGACCATCTGCTAATCTTTTCCTTTGAACCAAACCCGTTGAACCAAAATTTGGTTCAATGGTTCACCTAAGCGTGCCGATAGTTATGAAGGCTGATGGACTCTATTGAACCATTGGCATTAAACCTTTTCCATTAAACTGAAGCTGTTGAACCAAAATTTGGTTCAACAGTTCAAGGTTCAAAGGAGCGTGCCAATGAACCAAAAGCCAAGCCCAATGAACCTTTTTGCATTGAACCAAATGTTGAACTTAAGCCGTTGAATGAAGCGTTGAACTTGAATTGATTGAACGGGTTTAATGGTTCAAAGACACTGATTTTTCTTGTGATTCTCTTCAGATCAAAGATCGAAGAAGCTTTGTAAAACCCAAAACTATTTGAAATAATTTTGCACATGCCAAAGGACTAACCTGTAGATTCCATATAAATTCCAAACCGACAGAGTTCATAGATTTAAACCTGTAGAGTCTGTAGATTTAGACTTGCAGAGTTCATAGATTTAGACCTACAGAGTCCATAAAAAATTTGTAGAGTCTATAGAAATGAAAAAATTCAAGTAAAATAAAAAAAATGAAACGGCCTCAAACAACAGGGACAGGAGGGGACCGATTTTTGTCCTGTTGGGCAAAAAATGGTCAATAGATTGGTGACTCATAGGGGAAGCATGCCTGCCATGCTTAGAATCCAACTGCCTTGAAAATCCATTAGGCATGGAGTTAGTAGTAACTTTGAGAACCAGCAATAGCTATGTTATAACTTAGAACCAAAAATGTGCAGACCCACCTCTGAGGAAAAGAAAACACACGCACGGCTAAGAAAACTACAACTTGTGCAACAACACTTAGGGGAAATAGGAAAAGAAAACAAAAAGGAGAAATATGTACAAGCAAACCCAAAAAAATAGTGGTAGCATTTCAGATGTATCCCATTAATTGGGATACGCAATTCTTCACCATTCAACTTGGAAAGTTGGAACACATTATGCTGCTTGCACTAAGTGATCACGTAAAGACCGCTCCATAGGGCATCAAATTTTGCATGTTTTTTGGGCTTAGCTCAATCTTCATCCCACTTTGAAATGATGTCTCCTTTAGTGAAATCTTGTAGCAAAGATTTCTTATCAAAGTGCCTCTTTACTTGCTATTGGTGACTGGTCATGGAAGCCATAGCCTGATCCCTTACCTCTTAGAGTTCCATCAACTCACACAACCTGACCTCTAGGCCATTTCCTTCTTCCAAATGTAGTTGGTGGGAGAGATCCAACATTGGCAATTCAAGCGAGATGGGAAGCCTATCTTCCCTTCCATACATGAGCATATATGTAGAATTTATGATTGCTCTTTTTGGAGTAATTCAGTCAGCCCATCGAGCTGTCTTTAGCTTGGCATGCCAAGTTCTCTAATTTTCTTCCATAGTTCTCTTTATGATTCTGATCAAATTTTTGTTGGTGGACTCAGCCAGTCCATTCCTCTATGGATAATAATTTGATGAAGTGCTAAGGTATATGCCATACTTCAGCGCCCATTCACTTGTTCTGATCCCCAAAAAAGCCAAAGTGTTATCTGAGATTATGGTGGCTAGGACCCCAAATTTTATTACTAGGTCCTCATAGAATTCTAGGACTACACTTTCATTTGCCTCTTTTAGAGTGATGGCCTCCACCCACCTAGTGAAATAATCTGTAGTAGTCAGGACCCATTTGTACCCAGCACTGGAGGGAGGGTTGATCATCCCTATGAAGTCCAGGCCCCACTGCATGAATGGTTGCTCAAATTGAATGGGCTGTAGAGGCATGGCAGCCAATCACTATTTTCCATCAAAAAGTGCACACTTCTATAACTTTCTTACCCAGGCATGGGTGTCCTTGAAAAGATTAGGCCAGAAATAACTATTAGGGTGTGGAGCCTAAAAGCTTCACCAAGGAGCACATTACCAAAGTTGCAGGTTTACACAGTCACCGGCGTCGGTCAGGAGCAACCGACATCGGTCAAGAGTAGTTGAAGAGACGCCGGCATCGGCAGGGATCGGCCAACGTCGGTCAGGTGCAAGTAGGTAGGAACCGGCGTTAGTTACCCATGTGTCCAGAAAGTGATTTTTGAAGACAGAACCGAGTGTTTGCATGATGAGATTAAGTTTTAGTCTTAAGTCTGCGTCTCTATTATTAGCAAGACTATTTTTAGAGCCCTTGTTCAAGAGGCTTAACTATTAGTTGTAAGTGCATGCTCAAGTTTCCTAGTTCTATATGTAGGAAATATCTTCTTAGCTTATTGTAGTAGTAGTTCATTGTATGTGAATGTTGAAGAACAGTACATAATTGTATAGGTGAATCATTCCAGGTTGTTGGAGTTGATTGTACTTGAGAGAGAGAGCTCTTGAGGGAAAGAGATCTAGAGAGAGATCTTGTACATCTGAGAGAGGTGTGGAAGAAAGAAGTTTCTTCAATTGTATTCCTTCTGTAAAGAGTTTAATACAAGTTTTTAGGGTGGTTTCTTGTATCTCTTGTTCTTTGCTATTTATCATTCTAGTTACTTATCTATCTGATTTAATTCTGCAATTTATTGCTTTCATAAGTGTAATCATATTGTTGGTTGATCCCCAACAAGTGGCATCAGAGCTCAAGTTCACTAACAGGTGGTTCAGATCTGTGTAGTGTGTATTGATTACAGGTTGCTCACAGGGGTTTCTGCAGGGATTTCTATTTGAGTGGGAGAAGCAATGGCAGAAGAAAGTAAACTGAGAATGGAGAAGTTTAATGGCAAGAACTATCAACACTGGAGAATGCAGATAGAGGATTATCTGTATCAAAAATATCTATACTTATCGTTAGGTGGGATTGCAAAGAAGCCCAAAGACATGGATGATGAAGAATGGGAAGTTCTTGATAGAAAGGCTCTGGGGTCTATAAGATTGAGTCTAGCATCTACTGTGATATCTAATTTATCACAGGCAAAAACAACGGTAGAGTTGATGACTACTTTAGCAAATTTGTATGAAAAACCCTCTGCTTCCAATAAGGTATATCTTATGAAGCAGTTATTTAATTTGCATATGCAAGAAGGCAGATCTGTATCTAATCACCTGAATGATTTCCATGGAATTGTTAATCAATTAAGTTCAGTCAATATTGTGTTTGATGATGAAATAAAAGCTCTTTTAATATTATGTTCTTTACTTGAAAGCTAGCACAACTTAGTAATGGTAGTTTCTAATATTGCATCTACTTTGAATATTTTAAAAGTAGAGGATGTTGTTAGTGTGATCTTGAATGAGGAAATTCGTAGGAAAAGCACAGAGGAAACATCAGGGAATGCTTTAAATTTTGAGAGTAGGGGAAGGCAAAAAGAGAAGAGTAAGAGGAGATCAAGATCTAAGTCTAAGGTGAGAGGTAGATCCAAATCTAGAAATGGTAGGAGGCCACAATGCTGGAATTGTGGAAAGATGGGGCACATAAGTAGAGATTGTTGGTCAAAGCCTAAAGAGGACAATTAGCATGAAGGAAAGGAAGAAGCAAAGGTTGCAGGTATTGCACAAGATGCTTTAATATTCTCTTTGCATAATAATATAGAATCTTGGGTATTAGATTTTGGTGCATCTTTTCATGCTACCCCTAATAGAGAATATTTTAGTGACTATATCCATGGAGATTTTGGAATAGTGTATTTAGGGGATGACGAGCCTTGTAAAATAATTGGCAAAGGTAAAGTGCAGCTGAAAATACAGAATGGCAACACATGGGTGTTGAGAGATGTTATGCATGTTCCTAGCTTGAAGAGGAATTTGATTTCTATAGGAAAGTTAGGGGATGAGGGTTGTACAATAACTCTCACAGCTGAATCTTGGAAGGTGACCAAGGGTGCACTTGTAATGGCCAGAGGTAAGAGAGTAGGTACTCTCTATTTATGTAATTGTGTTACTAATATTTCTCTTTCTGTATTATCTACTTCAGATGTGGATGCTAAATTGTGGCACTCAAGGCTTGGCCACATGAGTGAGAAGGGGATGTCAATTCTTAAGTCTAAAGGTAAGCTTTCAGATCTGAAAAACATAGATCTGGAATTTTGTGAGCATTGTGTGTTTGGAAAATAGAAGAGGGTGAGTTTTCTTAAGACTGGGTCAACAAAGAAGAGGCATAAGTTGCAACTTGTTCACATAGACGTGTGGGGACCGGCTCAAGTTGCTTCTATTGGAGGATCACAGTACTATGTTTCATTCATAGATGATGCTACAAGAAAGGTATGGATCTATTGTATTAAGAAGAAATTTGATGTATTTGAGACTTTTAAGATTTGGAAAGCTATGGTTGAGAATGAAACAGGTAGAAGATTGAAGTGCCTGAGATATGACAATGGTGGTGATTTTTGTAGCTTTAAGTTCAGAGATTATTGTTATATGCATGGAATCTATAGGCAAAGGATGGTTCCAAGGACACCTCAGTAGAATGGAATTGTTGAAAGGATGAACAGAACAATAATGGAGCGTGCAAGGTGTATGAGATTGCATGCCGATTTGCCTTTAGAGTTTTGGGTAGAATCTGTTGACACTGCAGTGTACCTGATTAACAGAGGACCCTCTACAGCTCTGGATGGTGGAATTCCAGAAGAGGCATGGACAGGTAAAAAGGTAGATCTGTCATATCTCAAAGTTTTTGGTTGTGAAGCCTTTGTGCACATAGATAAGGAAAATAGAAAGAAGCTGGATGCTAAGTCTATGAGGTGCACGTTTATTGGCTATGGCTCAGATGATTTTGCTTTTAGATTTTGGAATCTAGGAACTAACAAGGTAATTAGGAGCCATGATATTGTTTTCAATGAAAAAGTGATGTATAGTGATCAGCTGAAGAAGCTGAATCAATTTGGGCAGAGCAATGGTGAATTGGATGAGGTGACGGTCCAAAATGAGCTTGCGGGAAAAAGAAATAATCACTTGCAGGAAAACACAGAGACCCACGTCGGCAAGATAGGAACTAACTTTGATAGAACAAAAACTGATGTCGGCAACACAGAGATCAACGTCAGCAGGATAAGAATTGACATCGATCAGGAAGAACCAGCGTCAGCCAGGAACATGCCTGGAAGTGATCGAGGTCGGTTACTGTCAGAGAATTTGGCCGGACAGTGTGTTGTGGATGAGTCTCATACGCCCATCAGGAGGTCAAAAAGGGTAAGTAAGCCTCCAATTAGATATTCTCCTTCATTATTTTATTTATTGCTAACTGATGGTGGAGAACCAGAGAGTTTTGAAGAAGCATTACAGGTGGAGTCCAAGAGTTAGTGGGAGCATGGCATGGTTGAGGAGATGGAGTCCTTGAGAGAGAACCAAACATGGGATTTGGTTGAGTTGCCAGTTGGTAAGAGGAAACTAAAGAACAGGTGGACCTATAGGTTGACGGAAGGTGAGAATGGATAGATGAGATATAAGGCCAGGTTGGTAGTGAAAGGATTTGCACAAAAGCCAGGTATTGATTTTGGTAAGATTTTTTCTCCTGTTGTTAAAATGACTTCTATAGGGATTGTACTGTCTTTGGTTGCTATTGAGGATTTGCATCTTGAGCAGCTAGATGTTAAGACAACATTTATTCATGGAGATTTGGATGAGGAAATATACATGGAACAGCCGGAAGGATTTGAGGTCAAAGGTAAGGAGAAGCTAGTGTGCAGATTGAAGAAAAGCTCGTATGGCCTCAAGCAAGCTCCTAGACAGTGGTATTTGAGATTTGACAGGTTTATGACTGAGCATGGCTACAGTAGGTGTCAATCTAACCATTGTGTGTATTTTAAGAGATTGGATAATGGTAGATATATTATTCTATTGTTGTATGTAGATGATATGCTGGTTGCAGGATCACACATGCAGGATATCTCTGAGCTTAAGGTGAAATTAGATCAAATGTTTGCCATGAAGGATTTGGGAGCAACAAAGAAAATCCTTGGCATGAGCATTAAGAGAGACAGGAAAAATCACAGGTTGATTTTGTCTCAAGAGGATTATGTGAACAAGGTGTTGAAACGGTTCAATATGCAGGATGCAAAACCAGTAAGCACACCTTTGGCTGGACATTTTAAGTTGAGTAAAGAACAATGTCCTAATTCACATGATGAGGTAGAGTACATGAGTAAAGTTCCATATTCTTACGCTGGGAGTTTAATGTATGCAATGGTGTGTACTAAACCAGATATTGCCCAAGCAGTGGGATTTGTATATAAGTATATGGCCAATCTAGGAAAGGAACACTGAAAAGCAATTCAGTGGATCCTTAGATATTTGAGAGGAACCAGCAGTAGGCATTTGTGTTATGGAGGCTCAGATACTTCTCTACATGGTTATGTAGATTTAGATATGGTAGGTGATTTGGATGGCAGAAGGAGCACCATAGGATATGTTTTCACTGTTGTTGGAACGGTGGTTAGCTGGATATCAAAGTTGCAGAAGGTTGTTGCCTTGTCAACTACAGAAGCAGAGTATATTGCAGCCATAGAGGCTAGCAAAGAGATGATATGGATGACACGGTTCATGGAAGAGCTTGGAAAGGAGTAAGAGAGTTGCAAACTATACAGTGATAGTCAGAGTACCATTCATTTGGCTAAGAATTCAGCCTTTCATTTAAGAACCAAGCATATACAGCTTAGGTACCACTTCATAAGACAGGTATTGGAAGATGGTGAGTTGAAGCTAGAGAAGATCCATACAGATAAGAATCCTGCTGATATTTTAACCAAGCCGGTTACAAAGGAGAAGTTGAATCTTCATTTAACTTCTGTTGGTCTTCATGATTGAGTTGAAGATGGAGGAGCTAGAAGATGTTGCTGTACAGGTATTGGTGCAGTTGTTTATCTCCAAGTGGGAGATTGTTAGGGTGTGGAGCATAAAAGCTTCACCAAGGAGTGCATTACCAAAGTTGTAGGTTTACATAGTCACCGAGAGTGACCAACGTTGGTCAGGAGTGACTGACGTCGATTAGGAGCAGTTCAAGAGACAATGGTGTCGGTAGGGATCGGCCGACGTCAGTCAGGTGCAAGCAGGCAGGAACCAGCGTCGGTTACCTGTGCGTCTAGAAAGCAATTTCTGAGGATAGAACCGAGTGTTTGTATGATGAGATTAAGTTTTAGTCTTAAGTCTATGTCTCTATTATTAGCAAGACTATTTTTAGAGCCCTTGTTCAAGAGGCTTAACTATTGGTTGTAAGTGCATGCTCAAGTTTCCTAATTATATATGTAGGAAAGATCTTCTTAGCTTATTGTAGTAGTAGTTCATTGTATGTGAATGTTGAAGAACAGTACAAAATTGTATAGGTGAATCATTCCAGGTTGTTGGAGTTGATTGTACTTGAGAGAGAGAGCTCTTGAGGGAAAGAGATATAGAGAGAGATCTTGTACATCTGAGAGAGGTGTGGAAGAAAGAAGTTTATTCAATTGTATTCCTTCTGTAAAGATTTTAATACAAGTTTTCAAGGTGGTTTCTTGTATCTCTTGTTCTTTGCTATTTATCATTCTAGTTACTTATCTATCTGATTTAATTCTATGGTTTATTGCTTTCATAAGTGTAATCATATTGTTGGTTGATCCCCAACAATAACTAGCTCTCATTATCTTTGCTGTTGTAGCTCTAGGGGCGACGTGACCGCCTGCTGGCCCATCATGGAACTCAACCAATACCTTATCAGCTTGGTTTGGGTCAATGCACCTTAGGAGGACCCCAGAGAAGTCCCTCTTAAACAATAATTCATCAACCAAAACATAAGGAAGGGACTAGATTTTAAAATACCTTCTCCCAGTCTTATCAAGACCCTGTGGACATTCACCCATGAGAAGGAAATGCTTCATGTCCAGCATCCAATCCTTTATGACAGCTGGTTCTTTTGTTGTGGTTGCATCATGGATTAACAAGCTATCTCTCCTTTCTTGCTTTAAGTCTGTAGCCAGCTGTTCACACAGGCCTCTTCCCCTCACCAACTTGGTGATCTTGATATCTATGTCATACTCCATCACTTTGGTAATCCACCCTACCCTCTTTTCATTTAAATCTCGATGGGTCAAGAAATCCTTGACACCTGGATGTGGGACCATAAGGTGGATCCTATTGTTAGACAACATATGCTTGAATTTATTTAGGCTCCGCACCACTGCCAGGACTTGATTTTATACATATGTGTACCTGACTTCGAAGTCCTCTAACCTATGGCTGAAGAAAGCAAGTGGCTGATTGAGGTCATCACTATTAGCTTGGGTAAGCATGGTGGATATCTCTTCCTCATTATTGAAGGTATAGAGGTTGAAGTCTTTACTGAAGTCTGGGCTGATCAAAGTGGGTGCCCAAGTTATGGCCTACTTGATGGCCTCAAAGCTATGTTTCCTCTCAGCTATCCATTTGAAATCCTCACCTTTCTTCAGCATAGGGGTAAGTGGCTTGACTATCTCTACAAAATTTGAAATGAATCTCTAAATGAAATTAATCCTACCAAAGAAAGTCTGTAGACTTTTCTTGTGTTTTGGTAGGGACATATCCAGTATAGAGTAAACTCTCTTGGGGTCAATAGACAAACCCTCCTTGGACACAATGTGGCTAAGGAGTTTCCCCTCATGAACAACAAACACACACTTCTTTGGATTAAAGAGATGCCAAATTCCCTGCACCTTTCAAAAATCTGCCTGAGGTGTCCCATGTGCTGGCTCACTTTCTTGGAGAATACCATTACATCGTCAACATATACCAGCATGTTATTATTTATCAAGCCACTAAAAGCCATGTCCATGGCTCACTGAAAGGTAACACCAGCATTGGATAGCCTGAATGGCATCTTCTTGTAGGCAAACGTTCCCCATTTTGTGGTGAAGGCTATTTTGTGTTGGTCACAGCCTTGCACTAGAATCTAATTGTACCCTAAATAACCATCCAAGAGGGAGAAACACTCACTACCAGTTACCTTCTAGAAGATTCACTCCATGCTTGGAAGGGGGTAATGATCCTTTAGAGAGACTTTATTAAGGTCTCTAAAGTTGACACATAACCTGATCTCCCCATTTTTCTTTTTGACAGGAACAAGGTTGGCCAGCCATGAGGAATGTTTGATTAGAAATATAATTCTAGACTCAATCAATTTGGCCAATTCCCTTTGCATGAGGGGCTCAATTGTAGGATTGATAGGCCTTTGCTTTTGTGTTACTAGCTTGGCGCCTTCTTCCAATGCAATGGTGTGCTGGGCAAGTCTTGGGTCAAAGCCCTTCAAGTCACTTTAATCCCATGGAAGCACATCAACAAATTCTTGACATAACAAAATGAAAGCTTGCCTCTCTTGAAACATGCAGACCTTGCCAAGTGCCAGTAGCTTACCCTTGAAGATTTTGACCCTTTTGTAATTTTATTCTTTGGTAGTGATGCATGCCTTGTCATTTCTTAACCAGTCATCTCTGTTGAAAATGCTTTCAAGTGTGACCAGACCTTTGGGGATTTTATTGTTCTTCAACTGAACAATATGATTGCCATATTGTTGCTACAGTTTTTCCTGGTTGTGTGTTGCAAACTCGGCTTCTTCTTGTAGGAAGAAAGATATCTGCTAGTCACTTTTGAAGACTTACCAATTTGCAATGTTGTTTGGGATTGAAGGCTGAACCACCACTTTCAAGTGGTGTGAACCATAGTCTTGACTTATTTCCTTTGAAATGTCAAACTGGGCACCAATTGTTGCCAAACTATCAACCTGTTTGTTCTACTCCCTGGGAATAGAGGCAATGTTAAAAGCAAGAAAATCCTCCACCAAGTCCCAAACTCTATGTTTGTAAGACTTTAACAAAGATTTCTTGGTTAGATTTAGGCCCCTTACTTGATTTACAATTAGTTTTCTATCTCCCAGGACTTGCAACTCCCTAATCCCTCTTTTTCTTGCCCATTCAAGGCCATAGACCAAAGACTCATATTCTGCAACATTACTCGTGCAAGAGAATTGGAAACGGAAAGCTAAAAAGTACCTTTCCTTCAAAGGGGAAACCAACATCACCCCACCTCCAGTGCCTATTTTACTTTTGGAACCATCAAAAAATAGATGCCACAGGCCAAGATCTTTTCCACTTTCCTTCATTAAATTTGGCATGAAGGCACCTTCCTCGTGCATGAAATAGACTCCAAGGTCTACCTCCTCAATGAATTTGTATGGACCATGTTCAAAGTTATCATTTCCCCACTCATCCAAGAGTAAGTCTGCGACTCCTTCAAGAGTAGAGGATGGAGATTGGTCTGTCTGAGACTCTTCTAGGTCAATGATGGTGTAACTGACATTCACTGCCTTAGGTGAATATGGTTCTAGATGGTCCTTGTAGAGTGGCTCAGCTTCGATTTTCACTTTGGTCCCATACTTGGCTCTAAAAACTAGATATGACCAATTCACTGCTAGATAGCCACCTATCTTTGATGTGAAGTCCCTGGACAAGTAAATTGCAAAACACAGAGGAACATCCGCTACCACTATATCATGGGGAATTGAGAAAGTTGGGCAATCATGCAATGTCAAGCCTAAACCTTTCACAATCACAACTATTTTGGTAGGTGTCCCATCTAGCTATAGGACTCCTTTGTTCATTTCTTGGTACTTCAATCCCATCTTATCATTAATGCACTTGGGCATCACTAAGGTGTTGGCCCTGCTATCAATTATGTAGTTTTGTACCAAGAAGTCCCCAATGACTAAGGATAGGTAGAAAGGAGGAGTCTTCTTTTCCTTATTCACCTGTCTTAAATTGGAAGGCTATCCATTTATCATCAAGACATTATTAGTGTTGGCTGGGACAGCTTGACAATCCAGCTCATTCAATTCCCTTTTTAACATGTCCTTCTAGCCTAGAAGAGACAACACATCCCATAAAGAGATATTCATATTTAGCTTCTTCATCTAGTCCACTATATTGATTTGAGGACTGCCATGCCTTAATATTTCTTTGGAGTTGATTCCAAACTAAACTACAGGCTGAGGGGCTGAAGGTATAGATGGATGCCTAAAATTTGGGGCCTTTGCATTGGAGTGTGATGGAGGAGGTGCTGCTGATTCCTGAGTGGTAGCCTGGGCTTCTCCCATTGCCCTTCTCTTAAACCTCATGTTGGCTGCAACACAATCAGCTTGATTTTCTATAGCACCCACATAATTTACTAAATAAAAATCTTCTTCCAAATGATTCATCAGGGTAGAATTAAGCTGAGCCTAATTGTTACTCGTGTTGGGCTGCATTGAAGGCTCAAAGGCCTGAGATTGAGTGGCTGTTTGGTTCTCTACATTTTGAAAATAATTCATCACCTCATTTGTATAGACGGCTTGTTCTTGACCATATCCCATAGTTGAACAACTTGACTGCTCTTGTACTAAATTTTTTTGAACAGGCACCATGGCCTTAGATGATGAAGAGGGACCAGTGTTGTAGTTTTGAAATGGCCTAGTTGTAGTGAGCTACCCCTGATTTTGGTTATAATTTTGAAAGGGGGGTCTAGGGGCCTAGCCATATTGTTGATATCCTTGGTTTGGCCTATTGCTTTGAGATTGCTACCTTTTAAGGGCAACAAGTTCATTTGACATGTTTTGCAACAAGATTTTAACTTCACTTAATTAATTTAACGGAGCAACAGCTGGTTTCTCAATGATAGGCAAGGGAGTAATTGTGGGAGCAACAGCCTGGATCGGGGGCAGTGATTCTGGTAAAAGTGTCATGTGAGGCCTAGGGGCAATTTTATTGGCTTGAACTAAGTAATTTTTAGCTGTTATGGCAATGTCATAAGTAGCTAGCAGTATATGTCCTCCCATAGATTGGATATCATAGCAATATCACTATTTAATGCCTTTAAATAGTACAAGAAAGTGTAGCTGGGAGTTGGCCTAACCAGGATGGGAATTCTATCCCAAGTCTTTTGAAAATGTGTGTTGAAGTCTTGCATATGCTCGTGCAGAGCTCTCTTTATGGTCGTCAGCTACTCAGTAAGAGAAAGGCCATCACCCTTTTCCCTAAAATGATCAGTTAACTGAGTGCCCAATTTGTTTTAAGAATGTATGGAATTCACAAGCAAGGTCCCATACCAATTAAGAGCCTTGCCTTTAAGAGACAGTGCCAATAGTCTGATGGCAATATTTTCTTTTATTATATTGTGAATATTGCAAAGGTTGGCAATATTGTTAATACGCTCAATGGCTGTAATAGGTCCCACTCCATCGAAAGAAGGCACATTCTTTAGAGCTGTTCTTGGAATTAGATCATAGCATGGGAGATTTAAGGGGCTCTCACCATGAAAAGCTACAAAAGGTAGTGCCATGGCTAGGATCGGCTATAACTGGGGTTGAGCTACGTATGTGGCTCTTACAACAAGATAAGGTGTATTGATTGTTGGATAAGGATGGGTCCTTTCAAATCATAGTCTTTTAGTAGAGTTTAAAGGTAACTCAATGAAATCAAAAGGGACCCCTCTTGAAGAAAACCTTGTGGTGACCTTAGGCATAGAAGATTAAGAAACTGGTTTTGAAAATATAGAATTGAAGCTCTTACCAGTGGAGTTGCCAAATGTTGGGAGACTTAAAATGGTTGTATCAAGACCAACATCAATCCTGAACTTCACTAAATTATCAAACTGAAGGTCCCACTGGGTGTGCTAGAACTGTTGACACAGGAAAGTGCACCCAATGGCAAGGAAACCAGTTCTTGCCTTCTCCTCGCAACATGGAAACTCCTCTCTCACCTATGGGATAGTGAAGTAGGAGAGGAGAGTCTCTAGTTAAGGGCTAGCTCCCTTTGATGTATCATTGTTTGTTTTAGGCAGTGCAAAATATAGATATATAGATATATAGATAAACTGGGGGGAAAGGGAAGAAGAGGTAGAAAACAAACAACCTACTCTAAGGAGGTGATACACCAAAACAATATGACCCTTTCACACCCACTCTCAAAATCAGAGAAAACACACTTATATGCTGCACCCTTGATAGAAGAAGCAATCTACAAACTTGATAGGGAGGTAAAAATGAAAGATACATAAAAGGGAGGTTTATCCAAAGGTGTTATAAGAAGTACCCTATAGATAATCCCCTCTATTTTGCACTCCAAAATAGAACTCTTATCCTATCAACTGCAGATGATGCCTTGTAGATAGCTGGTGTGTTGATGTTAAACCTATGAGATCATCGAAGACAATGACTAAACACAAATCAACACTCAGGACATACACAGGATATCTATCCAAGAAGAGGTAAAATTGTGTTTATAGATTTAGGTAGAAATTTTAGCAGGGCTGTGCCTTGTAAAATTGTGAAAAAGATCCTTACAAAATGAACAAGTCCACAATATATATGAGAAGCAAAGAGGCCCATTTGGCACTCCTTATTTACAAGTGGCATACGTGTCCTTTCATGGAGAGAACAAGTCACTCAAGGAATTAAATGGACTATTCATTTTGCCTATTTGAGACTTACATTTCTTGCTTGGATGACTTACATGGTTTTCCTTCCAATTAAATGTGAAATAGAGAAAGCGGTTGCACTGTTGGTCGCTATCATTCCAAATGATCAATTTGTTGGCACTATTTCACCTAACAAATATGCTTCTCCAATTTGCACCAGTTGGACTTAACTGCTCACTCATCACCTACCTATCACTCTGCTCATTTGTCATTACATGCCATCAAGCAATAAATTACCTTGTTTATGCCACTTGGACTACTTGATTACTCTCTACCTTGTCACTCTACTTGTCTCTTGAAATTTGTCTTTTTTGTCCGCTTGGCTCCTTGGGCTTATATACTGGCTGGGTCGCTACATTCTGGCTCCTTCTCTTTTTCCATTTAGCGCTCTTACAGATTAAAAACCCAATGGCTACCCCATTTTGCTAAATTTGATGTTTATGCTACTGTCATAGTTTGAATATAAATGGTTATTCTATTCCTTTAAATTTGACAGCCTCGCAGCCATCATCGGGTCCATGTGGCATCTCCTTAGGCACCTACATATTTTCTACCTTGGTTAAGTCCTCCCAGGCTCCTGCGGGCAAATTATCTGCGAACAATTTCCTCAGGTCAATTTCCCTGGGTCTTGTGGCTTCGCTGTATTTTCCACAGACAAAATGTCTATGGAAATTCTTTCACTTTGACTTTGCATTTCCACAGACAAATTGTCTGTGGGAATTCTTTCCATTTTCTTCCCTTTGTTACTTTGAGGCACGCCCAAATCTTTTGGAATATGAAGTGTCTACCCTCCGAAAGGATGTTTTGGACTTGAAGATCCCCTTCGGCTTGTGGTAGACCCTTGAATCGAACCTGTTGAACCAAAATTTGGTTCAACGGTTCAAAGTTCAACCATTTGTACACCAATGGGGAGTGAACAAAAGCCGATGAACCTTTTAATTGAAATGAACCATGCCCAAAATTTGAAAAGTCCTTAAAGTGTCAGCCCTCTAAAAAGGCCATTTGACTATGACTGCCCTTCAGTTCAAGGGCATACCCTTGAACCATGCATTGAACTAGCCTATTAAACCAAGATATTGAACCCAAATTTGGTTCAATGGTTCAATGGTTCAATTGAGTGCACTGATGAACCTTTGAACCCTTCCATTGAACTTTTTGTTGAACCTTTTCGTTGAACTGGACCATTGAACCGAATGCGTTGAACTAAAATTTGGTTCAACGGTTCAAAGTTCAACCATTGAGCTGACGAACTCTTGAACCAAATTTGAATAAGCTAATTTGAACCACGAGACCGAACCATCTGCTAATCTTTTCCTTTGAACCAAACTCGTTGAACGAAAATTTAGTTCAACGGTTCACCTAAGTGCACGTCGATGGTTATGAAGGCTGATAGACTCTATTGAACTGTTGACATTGAACCTTTTCCATTAAACCGAATCCATTGAACCAAAATTTGGTTCAATGGTTTAAGGTTCAAAGGAGCGCACCGATGAACCAAAAACCAAGCCCGATGAACCTTTTTGCATTGAACTGAACGTTAAACTTAAGCTCGTCAAACGAAGCATTGAACTTGAACCAATTGAACGGGTTCAATGGTTCAAAGATGCTGATTTTTTTTAGTGATTCTCTTCAGATCAGAGCCTGAAGAAACTTTGTAAAACCCAAAACTCTTTGAACTAATTCTCCACACACCAAAGGACTAACCTGTAGAGTCCATAGAAATCCCAAACCGACAGAGTCCGTAGATTTAAACCTGTAGAGTCCATAGATTTAGACCTACAGAGTCCATAGATTTAGACCTATAGAATTTGTATAAAATCTATAGAGTCCATAGAAATGAATAGATTTAAGCAAAATGAAAAAAATGAAATGGCCTTGAACATCAGGGATAGGAGGGGACCGATTTTTGGCCTATTGGGCAAAAAATGGTCAACACCGCTAAAAATAACTAACTCCGCTAAAATATAAAAATGGATGATAGAGTTGTTTTCGCTAAAAAATATTTTGGTTAGAATATATAAATGGATGATACATTTATTTTTACTAAAAATAATTACCTTATCTATAAAATATAAATGGTCAATACAATCCTTACTACTAAAAAACACTGACTCGACCATAATATCTAAATGGAAAATATAGTTCTTTCTTCTAAAAACAATTACCTTAGCCATAAAACATAAATGGCTAAAATATTTATTTATTATATAAAAAACTACCTTAAAAAAATATAGAAATGGTAGATATAGTTCTAAAAACTCACCTTTATGAAAACAATTATATTGAAAATGAACTAAAAATGGTTGATTGTAGTCATATAAAATGCAAAAATTGGTAACTTGAGAGTGGCTAATGACACCCAACCCTTATGTCCCTTTTTCTTACTCTCATAACCCTCATAGGAATCTTTTCACTGATTCCCAATCATCTATAGCATTTTAGACTTGATCTTAGCTAAGCCAGACCCCTTTTTCCATGATTAACCCAGCCCCTAGGTCCCATCAACTCAAGACAATATCACCACACTTAGACTATAGTGGCAGTGCCACTTCTATACACTTTTAGCACTCCTATCCAAGTGAAAATTTGGACCCAATGATTAGTTCCTTCTATTTACCCATCCTTATCCTTTTCGGCCTAATGTGATCACATTTAACCCATGACCAATAGATCCCTATAAAATCCCATTCAAAGATCATTTGGAAAGGGTTGGAAAATATTAATAAGCAAGACTACTCAAAAAATCTTCCTTATTATCTGCATACAACTAGCCAATATACTTATAAGCTTATTCAAATCCTTACACCATTCCCTAGCCACATCTACTTTAGCATTTTTCATATTCATACACTCAATCACACAAATCACATCAAGTGGGAGAACTACATATGGCTTGATCCCTTTTCAAAGTATTTATATGTAGTTAGTATGCCCACACAAGGGGTATGGATACATGTTCAGTGAATCTTACACACACTAATCCCCCATCTTTTTTGAAATTATTCGAATCAAAATGGAGTATTGCATTTGAAGAGAAAATCTTATCTAGAAGGAGATCTATAAACTTCTAGCTATTGAAACATCATGGATAGGGTCACACAAACTTGACAAACAAAACCCAAAATTCTCAAATTCCTAAGATAACAGTGGTAGATGTGTACTATAGTGTCGGTGCCACTCCTGTCCACTTTTAGTTCTCCTATCCAATAATAAAATGAAGGTCAGATCTTAGTTTATGATAGTGACCTAGTCCTACACAGTGAATCTCAGACCCTATCTCAACTGTATCAGCCAATTTCCAACTAAGTCTTATTTTCTCCATCTTATTACTATTTTTAGAAAGGTCAAAATTGTAATCTAATTTACACAAATTAGTATCTTAATTATTTCATATTTATTTACTAATTTTACTACTTAGACCTTTTAACTAAATTAGGAATAATACACCAATATTTCCAAAATTGTTAAATCATTTGGTGAACCTCACTTACTTCATTTGCACATAAAAACCATAGAAACCCTAAGGTAAATTTCCTACAATTTTATGATATTTTATCTACATAATAAAATAAAAAATTACCATTAAATTTTAAAATTTTGTAGTAATTTTAAAATAATTTTCTTTCAAACCCTAGTTGTCCATACTAGGTCCTGGTATTTTCCTAGTAATTTTCTAATAATTTCTTGATTTTTTACTACCATATTTAAATCATGAATTCACTTAAAATTTCAAAATTCAACAATAAATTTCATAAATAATTGTTTTTCAAAACCCTAGTGGCACATACCAGGTCATGTTAAATCATAAATTTTCCAATAAATTTCTGATTTTTTACTTTCATATCTAACTCAAAAATTCACTTTAAATTTCAAATTTTCATAGTAATTTTCAAAGTAATCATCTTTCAAACCCTAGATGCATATAGTAGGCCCCACTACTTTGAGGTATCACCTTACATCTAAATTTAGATAGTAAAAATGGATTTCACTTATTTACACATATTTTTACATTTCTTGAAAAAAATAAGGAGACCATACTCGATCCTGTCATGTACATGAATAATGAAGCTTACCATATTTTAGTACAAAGCTTCATTCCTTTAATTTCATCCTTAATTTTTATAATAAGGGATGATCTTAAAAAATTCATTGCTAAAAATGCACAAAGTTTCAATATTCGTTTTGCATACTCTCTCTCACTCATATGGAAAAAATTTCAAGTTTATCATGCTAAACATGTTAGAAAGGTTATGATTCATGTCAAAATTTTCTATACAATCATGAAAAATTTCATGTTCTCTATCCCTTGATTTATATCTCTCATGTGTAATATTATTTATAAACATATTGTTATATAACTTATAACTCCAATTACCTACATTTTATCCCACATACATGGTTTCTACCTAGAGGATCCATCACATGAGCTAACAACCACTTGTCAAGTTTCAATGTCATATCTTATGTATAGGAAATAGTTTCCTTCTCATCCTCTCCCCCAAGAGGGTGATATATAATTTACCTCTAACTAGGTCCATGCTATTACCCCTCCAAAAGGTGACGCAACCCATACTATTATTCCTAATGCATACATTCAGCCTATAGCTTCTTCAAAACCTCGTCAACATATGCGCTTACATGTTTAATCAAAATCAACTATGGTTTGCACTTGTGAGACTCTAAGGGATAAAATAACCAGTATGAGCAAGTTAATTTCATATCTAAAAACACAAAATTAGCTATTACATGACAAGATCACAACATTGAAAATTTAGATTCTAATACAAAATCCTCAAAGGCAACCTAGTGTCAATCATGCATATGCACTTTCACCTAGTCAATTGGTTTCAAGCAATGTTACATATAAAAATAAGAAATCACAACAAATTGACTCTACAACTAGTGATTCAAAAAGCATTCAAAGATCAAACAAGAGTTCAAGTGAGGTACTAAAGGAAATGATTAAATCCAAGTTGATCAAAATTTACCTCCTCTACATGCCGTGAGAAGATCTAGATATTATTGTGCATATCATAGAATGCATGGACATCACACAAATTCATGTTTGGAATTAGAAAAACATTTATAATAGATAATTTATAATGAGGACCCTATACAAGTTAAATTAGTCAAGTAATCCATAGTGACATTAGAACATATTTACAAAGGGTCAAATAAAAAATAGTACAAAAGCAGTTACCAAAGCATAACTTAGAACAACAAAAAGATCAAAAAGAAAAATTAAGAAAAAAATAGTACCACAAGAATAGGTAAAACATGAAAATGATGCAAATCTACCTCTCCAAAATGAGTCTCAACTTTCAAATCAATATGGGTTTAGTCAAAAATATCTACAATATTTTGATTATCAAGGTCAAGGGTTGGGAAATTAGGCTAAAGGCATCACTACTATTCTATAAATTGATAATTTTTATCACCAAGGTTTAGAATTTATTGAACATCCTATGAGAATTCATTCATAGAAATAGTTCATCAAAGGAAAAGATCCAGATACAATAAAAGTCAACACTAGCATTCCATTGGTTCAAAATCAACATGATAATGATGAATAGAAAAAAATAGGTTATTATGATTTCCAAGATACTGGTAACGAATCTGAATATTCAAATTCATATTCATATTCATTCCCTCATGCTTCACAATCATGCATGATCCCTCTCTTTGATACAAAACACCATGATAAGAGTCTCTTCTGAGACTCATCAATTAGTATCATTTCTTCTCAATTTCCTTGTACATAATTATTCAAAATACATAGTAAATATTTTATTTTTGATTACTTGCACATAGTTTCTCAGTATTATTTGTACATAATCTCCTCATACTTGATTTTACATAGTTCCTTTTCAAATTCTTGTACATAGTCTTCATGTGATTGATTGTACATAGCTCAGAACATTTCAAAAATATAAAAACATTCAAATATGTCAAAAACACCAAAAACACTTCAATTTTATACATCATTCATAGTTTACATTTATACTATCATTTTAGACCTACATTTGTTGTTTTATTCTATTGTTTGTCAATTTATCTACATTCCCATGCTTCACTTGATATCCTTTGAGTGCATGTATTGACATCCAACTCTTTGATTGCTTCATTCTACCCATTGAGGGGGAATCTTACTTATACATTTGAGACATCAATACATATACACATTGGAGGCATCTTATACATGACTACATCATATAGGTTATGTCATTATTACAACACACACTCTAGTTATCATGTTGATGTACATTACATACTAGCTTACACATATTACTCTATGGACACTCACTAGTATATAACACTTGTGTATTTCTTAGCATATACCTAGTCTTTTACTAACATGTATTGCATACTTTCACTTATTTCTTTGATTAGTTATGTGTGATTATATTTCTAGTCTTTACATGACTTAGTTTCTTGCTTTGCATAACTAGATTGATTACATTTATTAGTTCTTTTTTTGTCTCTTGTATGTGCCTTAGGAAATTTACCAATGCCCTTTAATTTTATTCATGTGTGTGCCTTAGGAAATTTTCTAATGTCTTTTACCTATAATCTTCTATATGAATGTGGCTTTCACATCAACCTTGGTTGTTTCCAATTGTGTGTGTATGTGGCATTTGAACATGCCTTGTATGCTTGCCTTCTAGTTTCAGTGGTATGTGTCCATATCCCCTATTTGCTTCACCCCTTGGCCACCCTTGCATGCTTCTTGCCTTGTGTGCTTATTGATTGATTTCTTTTTTGACTATTTACAATAACATGATCCACATCACGCATTATCTTACTTTATTGGATGCCATGATGGACATCATGTTCCATCCTTCCTTGCCAACTAACAACTAATAACTAACTAGACTTTCAATGCCAATTAAGTACATTTCACATGAGATCACATTGTTATATCAATCTAGGAATACCCCTATTGATCTAATAATCTCCATTTCAAACATTGTTTTATCTAGAGATATTTTATTAATTATCATTATCATGTATCTTTGTAGCATAACACACTTGTAGGGCTATTAATTTTGAGGGAAATAATTATAGGGTCTTCATTCCTACCCTTAAAAGAGAGGTAAATAAATAGGGGTTTTATCATAGAGATTAGAGCTCTTAACAGTAAAAAAATCTAGCTTTTAACACACCTAGAACAACCACCAAACATCAAACCAATAAAAATAGAACAGGAAAATAGTAAAAATGTCAAAAAAGTTACTAGATTTAGCCTAGGACAATAACGTCAAGATTGGACTATAGTTTTGGTGCCACTAGTTTCCATTTTTGGTTTTCTTGTCCAAATAACATAAACACTAGACTTTCTAAAGTAGGTAGAAAAATAGGTTCAACTATAGTTTTACATAGTCAAACTAGTTTAGAATCAGAAGATTTTAGTACACTTTTGCTCAAAAAATATAGATATAGGGGGAATCATGCATGGTATGATGGATCTCACTTCCATTTTTAGATATGATAGTTGATATAACTTGTAGATCAGAATCCATGTTTTAGACATTAGTGATTGGGGGCAATGTGCATGACACATTTGTTTTCTTTTATTTCCAAGTTTAGTATTACCTATGCATTCTCAATAGTTGTGTGCCTTATTCCATCTATAGGTGGTTGGAATCACTTTGTATTGGCTTTCATACAAGCCTAATTTTCAAAATTTTGAGTGGCTTTCATATAAGCCTAGTGTACCAATTTTAGAGTGGCTTTCATACAAGCCTAATCTCCATCTTTTGGAGTGGCCAAGAGTGATCTAGTTTCCAGCATACATTCATCTATCCATGCCAATATTTTTAGATTATATATCATTCATGGGCTTCAAGAGCCATCTCATTCAACACACATTTTATACTAGTATTAGTTTATAACTTCACTTCATGGGGCAATGATGGATCCAAAGGTTTAACTAGCCTTTGTATTCTTGAGCCACCTACTCAGAGGGGTTGACACATAGTCCAAACATTTATTAGCACATGCATGACCACCTATCTTTACTTAATGTGTGATGATGGGGCTAAAGGGCTAGCCTTTGAATTCTTGATCCACTTCTAGGGAATTGAGCACTCAACTCCATTCATGATATTACTCTTGGTACAACACCATCTAGCATTACTTAGTATCATCCAACATCACTCAACATCACAATAGGTTTTGTATTAGTCCACATACATGATTATGTGTATTCATTCCTCTCTCTCTCTCTCTCTCTCTCTCTCTCTCTCTCTCTCTCTCTCTCTCTCTCTCTCTCTCTCTCTCTCTCTCTCTCTCTCTCTCTCTCTCTCTCTCTCTCTCTCTCTCTCTCTCTCACCTAGCTTTGTACATTTTTATTTTAGATATAGTGTATCTAGTAAGAATTGATCTACTCTTTATTTTATTGAAGATTCATATTTTGCAGTGTGCTCTTTCTATTCATTTTTCTTTATTTTCACCCTTGTATGTAAGTTCAGGTATGATTTCTATTTTTCCTTTATCTTATTATTTCACTTTGCTACATCACTCAAATAAAGGGGGGGGGGGGAAATGTAGTCATATAAAATGAAAAAAATGGTAACTTGAACATGGATAATGACACCAAACCCTTAGGTCCATTTTGATTACTCTCATGACCCTAATAGGCATATTTTCACTAATTCTTAAATAGTTTTAGCCTTCTAGACTTAATCCTAACTAATCTAGACCCATTTTTCCATGACTAATCCATCCACCTAGGTCCTATCAACTCAAGACAATAGCACCACACTTGGATATAATATCAATGCCACTCATATCCACTTTCAGTGCTCCTATCTAAGTTTAATTTTAGCCTCAATGGTCAATTCCTTTCATGTTCCCCATCCTAATGTGAGCACATTCAACCCATGACCAATATATCCCTATAAAATCCCATTCAAAGATCATTTGGAAAGGGTTGGCAAATATCACTAAGAAAACAAGAATACAAATAAGACTACTCAAGCCATCTTCCCTATTCTCTACATTTAGCCATCCAATATACTTACAAGCTTATTCAAATACTTACACCAATCCTTATCCACCTTAAGTACATCTAGTTTAGCATTTTTCATATTCATACACTCAATCACACAAATCACATCAAGTGGTAGAAATACATATGGCTTGATCCCTATTCAGAGTATTGGTATGTAAGAAAAGTGCCCACACAAGGGGTGTGGATACATATTTAGTGAATATTACACACACTAACCTCCTCTATTTCTTAAAATTGGTAAAATTATAATGGATTATAGGGTTTTAATATAAAATCTTCTCTACAGGGAGATATATAAACTTCTAGCTATCAAAACTTCATAGATAGGGTCACATAGACCTAGAGAATAAAACCTAGAAAGCTCAAATCCTCAATATGATAGCGGCATAGGTGGAATATAGCACCAGTTCCACTCCTATCCACTTTTAGTGATCCTATCCAATTATAAAATAAAGGTTAGATCTTAGTTTGCAATAGTGTCTTAGTCTTGCACAATGAATCTCAGACCCTGTCTCAGCTATATTAGTTAGTCTCCAATTAGGTCTTATTTTCTCCATCTTATTACTATTTTTAGAAAGGTCAAAATTACAATATAATTTACAAAAATTAGTAGCTTAATTATTGCATATTTATTTACTAATTTTACTGCTCAAACACTTTAACTAAATTAGGAATAATACACTAATATTCCCAAAAATTTAAAATCATTGATGCATTAAAAACCAGCCTAGACATGGTAGATAATGTAGAAAAAAATCTAAAATACCTATAAATTTATGTAGATGTCATAATTATTATTGTGAGACTTATTTACATATAATATGATAGAAAATTTAATAAATACATCTATCTTGATATTGAAATTAAGTCCAATCTTACCATAAATCACATGTTAGAGCATCACTTAGATTTAAATATATTTTATTATGGAAAAATTATTATTTTATATATACATGTTTCTCATCCATATCTTACATTCTCTTATTATTCACATGTTAGAATATCTTATTCTTCTCCTAGTTTATATTATGGGTCATCCTTAAATGCCTATCCTTATCTTAATGGACACTTTTAAGACATAATATGATGCCCATAATCACCCTTAATCAACCTAGATGATATATTATGACACTTTATTCTCCACATCTCACCCTCATAATGAAGTAACAATCAAGAATCTTTCATGCATTATAGATAAACAAAATTAAATTCAAGAAATCTTATGAGATAAATCCTATATTTTTTTATAAAGTGTACCTTATTAAAAGGTAAATTTCTCTTTATTTCATTTATTTAGATATTTAATTCATATTTATGCTATAATTATTTATAAGGTTTTCTCTAAATATTTTTGTTGTAGCTCAGCTTCATTTATCTACACCTTTGATTTTCTTATCACCTTCCTTTACATTGCCTCCAAGATAGCTCATCCTTCTCCTAAACCTTTGGTAATGACATATTATAAATTTTTATTTCTTTATACACTTGGGATAAGAAAGGAGTTAAAATATACCACATGATTTAAACTCACCTTGGTCATCCTCTCATATTTCTTGAAGTGTCAACATAGTTTAAAATGGGGATCATTAGTCATCATGTCAAGGTAGTAGGTTGAAGTGAGGTGATATGTCAAGGTATTTTATGGTGGTTGTATTTTACCCCCTTTTTTGATCTTGTGTCAAGTGTTTTTCCTTGTCATTATTTATGTATAAGGATCCATAATAAGTCTTGGAGTGGTCCTAGTGGTCCAAACTTACTCATATTGAAGATGACCTAATGTTGCAGCTCATGACTTGTCATAATTCCATCTAAGTATGTTTAATTATTGTAAGGTATGATAATATTAGGGGGTTAAATATGTTATAAATAATATTTGGTAACCTTGTTTAGGTATTTATCATGTTTAAGGTATTTTAATAGATATTAAGGTAGCCTATATTTGAACTTTCACTTGAGAACATATGTATGGCCTTCAAAAGGGGTATTTGACCATGAAATGATGATATTTTGACCAAAAAACACCATAGAGATTATAAAATATTCCCTCAAAGGTCCCCATGATCACTGTAATTCCATGATATAATGGTTTCATATGTAAAAAGGTGTCTTTTCAAAAGTAAATTGCTTTTATTTTCCACTAAAGGGGCCCACACATGGGAAAGAATGGATTTTAAACTTCCATATCCATACTTCATGTTTTTAAATCTTTATTGACCACTAATTTACCTCTTATTACCCACCAATAATATTTAAATATCTAAAAACTTGAGAAAATGTAGGAAGATAGTATTTTTTAGGTGTTTTCAAATGAGTACGGATCCGTACTGTAATGCCATAGTCAAGAAATGTCAGGTATCTATAGAGGGAACTTATTATAGACACCATGTAATAAAATATATGAGTTTCATGTCAAAAAAGGTCAAAAAAATAACCCCTCCTTTCCATTGTCCTCTTAGGTAGCCTTGTATGTCCTCTCAAGTTTTTATTCAGCACAGATAGGAGAGAGAAGATGGTGACCTGAGATCTTAGCCAGAGGAAGGAGGTCTAATGGATTTTTGATCCTCAATATTAGTTATTAGAATAATTACCTATGATTTATGACCAATGTTTAAATACCCAAGGTATTCAAGTTAGTCTTCTACATCTACATAGGGTAAACATTGGAATGGTTTCAGTGCATTTTTAGCCTATTTGATGAAATTGATGATTGCACATGAATTAACAATCCTTCAAGGTCTTATTACTTCAAATCAGACCCCAACTTGGAATGTGTGAGATTTTGGGAGCAAGGAAATCTTAATATGGTCAAATTTATAGACTGTAAGAAATGTTTTCTTAAAATTTTGGAAGTTTTCAATGCATAATAAATGTCAAGGATAGCCTTTTGATTATGATTATGGATTCTCAAGAGATCCCTTCAAGTTTATCATCATTTATGGTGCACTTGATCACCAATGGACTTTCAACTCTCCCAAGATTCTACCTTCAATTGAGACTACCTTTATAGTTGATATTTAGTGCAGATATAAACTAAATTTTCCATGGTGATGGCTATTGGAAGTCATTCAAATAATATAGAAGCAATAGAGGCTATATTCATGTGGAAGAGTCTCTATTTAGGAATATCAAATCTCCTTATGGCCCTCATGGGAAAGAAACTATGAACTAAACTTCCAATGCCTCCACAAACCTATTTAGTAAAGTTTAAGGTTTACTATCAGAGTTTAAGGTATTCTTGAAGTCTTAGGTTTCATTTTTTTCCATCATATGCATGATCAACCAACTCCAAATGTCTTTCCCTATTGAGTGTATGAATAAAGGTGTCTAGGTTCCCCATAGGTGATCTTGAACATGATTAAATGGTCCATATCACACCTCTCAAAGAAACCTCTACTATGTAATGATCTCATCAAGTAAATTCACCCCATAATAGGCTATGATTTCCAAGTTTAAAACTCCATAGGATCCTATGACCATTACTTACATGTTTAAGCATTTATACCCAACCCCAATTCATAGAAACAAGGTCAAATGCTCCATAATATTATCAATAATTAGTATAACTATGAGAAAAGGGTATATTTAATTATGGATGTTGTTATCAAACTATGGCCAAGATTAGAAGACCAACTCAGTCCTAGTCTCTAAAGGGTTATCTTAGACTACCATACTACTAAACCTATATAATTAAAGGAAGGGACATATGTTACAAAGGAGATCATCTTAAAGAGAGGCATTCAGATTTAATAAAGGTTAATTGAATCTCAAACATAACATCAAATCCCTCCTACTCATGGACTTGTAAGAAACCTCTTGATAGTTAAACACATAGGCCACTACCTATAGACTGTAATTAATTTTCCTTCAACATTAAATATGAAATTATATAAGAACATAAAATAGGTAGATCTCAAATAGATAGGTAGAGAATATAGGACATTTTTTTAGAAGCAAGCAATCTTGAAAGGATGACCAAGTAAGCTTACTCAGACATGAGCAATGGACTAGGTTCATGTAAGTTTACCTAGCCAATTAGAATACCTAACTGATGTGAATGATAATGAAAATTAATGGTCAGATCATCCCCCCATTTTTATGACATCAATGCTCCTTAGTATCCCTAGATGTATGATCAATATTGAGAGATACCTAGTATAGGTTAAAAACCTATGATTGAAAGGCCTATGGGTATGACTGTGTAAGTAAGTTTTGTTAATAGAGATAGGGGAGGCCAAGTCCTAAAGGCTATGGTCACATATTAAGGACATGTTATATAAGCAAAATTCTACCCATAGTAAGGAAGAGAAGACATAAGTCCAACCTAGGCCTCTATCACAATTGACTCAAACACTTAGGCTAGCTAATGACACTAAGGTCAGACCTAAAAGAGAGGGATTGAGATGGTGGTTACGGAAGCTAAAGACAAGTTTAAAAGGTGGATATTATATGGAAAAGGATTTATGATGACATTAAAGATATAAATATGCCTATAATTGACTTAATATTCTAAAACTTAGTTTAAACATGTAAGACCTAAAGCCATCCTTGACCCTTAAGATCCCATCTCCATCTTAGTTATAGATATAAAAACCCATGTTAGGCATAAGGTCATGAAGAGGTATATAGTGATGATATAGGTCCCAATGAAGTTATTATAGGTAGAGGAAATGAAATAAGTGGTCATTTTGGTCTTATCAACCCTCTTATGCTCTACCATCCTCATCTACCATCTCGAATCACCAACTCCAATGCTCATATCTCACACAACATGATGACTCAAACCCAATGATCGTAGGGAGTTTTGGGTATCTATATGAAATCAATATCTATGTAAAAAATATTTGCATTAAGGATCTCAACTCTATGAATAATCCCTAACACTAAAACTCACATAGAATGCTTAATAAAGAGTTTGAAGGCTACCAACTTTCACTCACAACTCATCATACAAGTTTCATGGGACCAGGAGATATTCAAGTGTTTTGAAAGATTATATGGGTTAAACATCCATATCAATAAGTTTAAGGTTTAAGGCTTGTACTATATGAAATATCATTAAGATGGTAGGCCACCAAAACCCTCTCTAAACCCTAGTAAGGACTTGATGCAGGAGTTACACCATAAAATACTTTCAAATGATGTCTTTAAGCTTTGAAATAGTCTTAATGGTCTCCCAAAGTCACATGGGCAACTAGGTGGTCTAATAGTTAGCACATACATGGTATACATTATATGTATCAAGCTTAAAAGTACTAATCCAAGCTTATATATAATAAAATGAAGAGGTCTACACATATTACATGTTTTTGTAGAGGTAAATATATCAGTAGGTCTCAAAGAGTTTCATAATGATCACCTAAATAGGTATCCACCTATAATATCCACCTACAAACATGCTTAAGTGCCTAGTCAATTGACTATGTGTGCATAAATAATAAGCATGGGGATTAATAAAGTCAATAAATATGATATTAAGGATCTAATAGGTAAGTTTCATACTCTAATAGGTTTCCAAGTACCCTCAATATTCTATTTTGAAGGCAAAACTCAAGAACTCTACCTTTAAGATGATTGATCTAATACCCTTCTCAAGGCATGACTTATTGAAGACTAAAATAAGAGGACAAAAGGAGTTATATAAGACCTAAAACCATCATGGAGATGTATTTAAAGGATTTTTATATGTGTAATCAATGGTGATTTATAGAGGAAAGATTAGGATTGGTCACTTTGTCCTAAAACTACCTTGAGAATGCAAAGAAAGAATAATTATCACTTGAGGAACATCTTGATGTGCTCATAAGTGTACAAAATAGTTTCATGGGGTTCTAATAACTTGATTAAATTTAAATGGAATTGTATAAAATAAACTAGTGGAATTAGTTCATAGTTTAAGGGCCTAATCTTTTTGAACCATTGTTAAGAGCCCAAACCCGCTAAACCTCCCTAAAACCCTAATAAATATATGATGGATGAACTATTGAATAGTTTGAATACAAATGAATTTAAATGGATTTTGATACACCAAAAAATCATAATTCACTCTGAAGAAGTTTCATCCATGGCATTGGTTCATATGAATAATTTTATGGACTCATCAAAAACACCATATTAATAATATTTTGATATAAATTCAAGGTGTAGAGTTATATGAAGATTTATATATTATTAAGGATGGTAGTGTGAGGAATTTTTCACACTTTAAAATCATAAACCACTCATAATTATTATTATAAAAGCTTATACATGCCTTTATTAAAAGGCCAGTCTAGATAGCTAGTGGGAGGTGACTATTCACCTCAATGAGGTAGAGTTATAGGTGTGTAATGATTGAAAGGTATAATTCATGGTATAATATTTGTTTTAGTATTTAAACATCCTTACTCATTCATCTTTTAAGGTTTTATTAAATCATCATGATCATTCAAATAGCTAACACTAAGAGACTAGGCCAAATTACCTAATCTGCCTATTTAGTCAACTAAAGGAGGAGACTATTAGTGTAGAGGACTATTAAAGGAATAAATGCATGTTAATAAAACTTTTAACTACCAAATTCATGTAAACAGTCTCATTTCCTATCCATCATAGAGGAGGAAGTAGTTTCCTAAACCCCATTGACATGTAAAAGAGATATGGATACTTAATGCTTTGTGGAGGCCTAATTAAACCACTTTGGTACCTTTGCACCTGTCAAAATTAGAGGATATTGAATATGTTTTAATTATCATCCTATGTATGTGGTAAAACTTAGCCAAAAATAGACATGTAATTCCCAAAAGGCTCATTAAAGTCCACTCATCACTAAAACAACACATGAGAGAAGTGTGGGACTACTTGTAACTGCTCATGGAGTGGATTATGGTCATTCATGACCTTTTCATGCCTTCTCCATGCCACATTATCTTATCCCTCTTTCTAATGTTATGTAAATTAAGGCTCTAATTCTATTGTAGATATCCCTTGAATGGGTATGATAAAACTTTTCCCAGATTATATATTGCAAGCCTTTTAAATTAATAAGGACTATTTCATCTTTACTTACTAGCTTAGTGTGTTATGTGCTTGTTGATATGTATATGTGGTGAAGTTTTTCTCCCCTTTATAGGTATTTTTCCTCATATATTTAATATGATTTCATTTTATTAAAGTCATATGATGTGCCAAAGTGTTGGTGAGTATATTTGAGGTGTACTACGGTTGGTAGAGCCTAAAAATAGACCTCTCATCCATCACCTTCAAGTTGCATCCATTTATAGTATCCTTCAAGTGAAATAATAATTCCTAGGAGCCCCTTGGAATTATTTTTTTAGTCAATAATTCTCATTTGATTTACAAAGTGTTGATTAAGGATCAGTTAGAGTAGATAAGACATTATGGTGCATCATCTCCCTTTAGCTTAGGTTTGTTTTCATGCATCATCTTCTATCTCTTTTCATCATGAAGTTAGTAGTATTAAGACTTGAGATCAATTGATTCACTAGGGGATTTATGCCCAAAACTAGAGGTTTAGTCCATCCATAAGTCACCCACAACCTTGTAATACTCCCATGTTATCCTAAACTTGGAAAGGTCTAAAAAAACTTATCCTAAGGGTACAGTTTGGTGGTTAATAGTTTTGCCATGACTAATAGGATTAGGATTAAAGTGAGTTAGAGCATACACTTTTAGTATTAGATGATATCAAATACCTTCAAGTACTCTAGTGGTATATCTAAGTTAAATTTTCATGATAAAAGTGGTCACAAGGTCTTCATCAAAAGGTAAGGAAGTTGAGTTTGTTAAGTTATCTATATAATTTTCTAGGAGAAAGAGTTATCATAGGTCTAATCCTAATCCTACACACCCTAATTATCCTAATCCTTCTCAAAAAAAGACTGTTGAAACCCATACATCTCTAATGGCTAGGCCTAGACATTAAGATTTTTTTCCCTTCAATGGTGGCATCCCCTTAAACCTAAACCAATTTTATGATATACCTATTGTTTCACTTAATATCCTCCCATATTTCATAGGAAAAAACTCTACCACCTCTAGTGAACATGCTTTAAACATAGCTAACCTCTAATCAGTTCACAATGTGGCCCAATAAAATGTGGTAATGAGGTTATTAGATACTTCCTTGAGGTGTAAGGAGATTCAATGGTATAGGTACTTACAAATTATTTATATCAACACCTAGGATGAATTTGAGGAACACTTATGAAAACATTTTGAGGATAAGAGTGACCATGTATCTCTAGTGGAACAACTCACCATAATCAAAAGAGATCCCCAAAATTCTATGGTAAGTTTCACTTATAGGTTTCAAAAAATTTGGGATAAAATCCCAACAATAATCAAGCCCACCCCAAATTATGCCTTTTTTTACTACTTAAGAGCTATCAATTCTAATGTGGTTGTCATGATATATTCTATGGGATGGAATATACTTTTGGATGCTTATAATGTGGAAATAAGGGCAGAAAATTATCTAATACAAGTAGGAAAGCTTATCCCAATACTCCTCATTCCTTTGTTCCTAGAGATATAACCCATTTTACCTACCATTGTTCCCCTACCAACATCAACTAATCATGATGAGGAAAGAAGATGTTAATTAGGTAGATAGATTGGGTAAGATTGAAGAGATGCTCAAAGCATAAAGCAAAAATATAGTGGCCTTGGAGATGTAGTAAATTACACCTAATAGACCTTAATAGTCACCTTATAAGCCCCCCTACGAGCCATATCAATTTAATAGGCCTCCATATCAACCTAATCTATAGGGCAAAGGGAATATCACTCAATCAAGTCCCTATAACAACTTCAATCCTGATTATGCTATCACTTTTAGAGCACTAGTTCCAACTCAAAACAATTATAATAGATAAGGTAAATGGCATACATAATGGGGGAAATATCATGAGATGTTAATTAGTCCAAGTGTTTATGCTTTTAAATCTTACTTTATGCAGCAAAATCAAGCCCCTCCAATGCAATACATTCATCCCCCTATACAACATAAAGAAGGTCCTTCTATGTAGCATGGGGAGGATCCCTTCATGACTCAATCTCATATGTAAAAAAAAAAAGGAATGTGTGGGAGTAAGGCACCATCAAAGACCAATTTTGTCAACTTATAATATGTACAAAATTATTTTGATAAATGTGAAGCCATTTAGCTTGGGGATACAACCAAGGTGGATAGTCCTATTGTAGTCCATATAAAGGCTAAAAGAAGAGTAGTTGGTGACGATTTATAAATTGGGACAATAGATCCCCCATCATATTAATATGTTACTGGTAAAAATACATCCTTAAAAATCCACCAACTTAGAAAGTTCAAGATGGGAAAGGGAAAAAATATAGAGGTCCATTCATATCCTAATTCACCCAAGATTTAAGTGGTACTACTAATCCTAAATTGTAGTCAAAGACTATTATCTCTCACATCAAAATTTTGGAATAGATGAAGAAGGCCCATGCCACCATACATATGTGGGACACCTTTCTCATCTTAGGACACAAGGATCTCCTCCAAGAAGATTTGTCCAAACTCCACATCTCCTCCAAGAAGATTCTTAAGCACCCAAGTTAAACAATCCCCCTCCTTTATATCATTTTGTCATTATAGGTGATTCCTTAGTACATAAATATATGATAGATAGTGGGGATAGTCATTTTTTAATAACTAAGTCTATAATAGATAAGGTAGGTCTAATGTATAAACTTAATTCTAAATGGGTCTTAAAACTATATGGGGCTCCTACTAAGATTTTTGGTGTACTTAAGGATCTAAAAATTATCTTGGTTTCTTGTTTTAATTGTACTATATCCCAAAAAATTATGGTAGTTGACCTCCCTCCATACTATGCCTTATATTTGTCTAGGGATTTCACTACTAAGATAGGAGGCTATCTCTATTCTAATTGGTCTTATATGTTTTTTATGACTAGGAATAGAATAAATGTCACCATAAGGTCTAAGCCTATCTATAGGTTCCATTTAGATCCCTACATGCCTAATTTATCTAATGTCAATTGCACTATCATAAATTAAGATGAACACCCCAAAGGCCAAGAGCCAATTGAACCACTTGAAGGCATATCATATTTTATTCTTGAATAATGGGGGTTAGATAACCATTACTATGATCCATATAATAAAATTTAAGAGGCAAGATTGGGGGTATATCGTATGTATGAGGAAGAGGCTATCATAGCAAATCTCACTAATCCAAACCAAGATCATGATGGAGTATGAAGTTTGTTCTTTGATAGATCTAAGTACAAGAATGGAAGTGGGGTAGGTGTCATTCTTGTCTCTCCTTCCAAAAAAAGATACTTTTATTCTTTGGGGTTTCAATTTAGTTGCACATGCAACATAGAAAAATATGAGGCCCTCATCCATGGGTTGTAATGGGCAAGGAAGAGAGGCATTAAGTTTATAAAATCTATGGGAGATATTGATCTAGTATTTAATTAGGTGAGATGGAAGAATTAATTCAATAATACACTCTTAAATTCATACAAGCATAGGGTTTGGGACCTCTTATAATACTTTGATGACTTTGACATTCACTCAATCCCAAGAGAGGCCAATCAACATGCAAATTAGTTGGTAGCCATAGGAACATAGTATGATATTCAATGTGGGGTCAAGGAGATCAAATATAAGTCTCAAATCAAGATATTATATAGACCCTTAGTCCCTAAAAATTAGGTTGGATGGTAGGTATTTTAAAATAACAATAAGATAGCATGTTTCTTGTAGAAGGAGGTATAATTTTGATCAAGAAATTAAGGCAGATTAAAATAGTAGTATGGTGATCATATTATGCAATTGAGGATAAAAAAGTTACCTATAGGATTAGTAACCTTATAAAATATACTTAATGAATATGATAAATAAAGAAAAAATAAAGTTAGTATATCAACAAAGGAGGATCATTATGAGGTCATTATTTTCAAGGATAGACTACTTAAACTAGGAAAAGTAAACACAAAGGAGGAAAATTAATCCTTCATAGAGTTATGTTAATAATTTTTAGACATATTTTATTGGTATTAAAATTAATTTAATGGGCTTGAACCTACTTTATCTCAACATACCATAGATTTTGAGGCAAGTGCTAAGCCTATGAGTAAAAAACAAATACCGATCATCCTTAAGATTAAGATCATCATGAAGAAAGAGTTGACCAAGCTCATTGAATCCAACATATTAATACACATAAAATTATCTTCATGGGTGGCTAATATTATTCCTATAAAGAATAAAAATGGGGAGATAAGTTATGTGTAGACTTAAGGAATATTAACAAGGTGTCATTAAGAGACCACTACCTCTTGCCATTTATACATTAGACTATCCAAAAAGTTAAAGATTCATAACATTTATCCTTACTTGATGGATACTTAGGGTAAAATAAAGTGTCAGTAAAGGAGGAGGACCAACACAAGTCTACCTTCATGACCAAATGGGGAACTTATGCTTACAAAAAGATGCCCTTTAGACTATCCAATATAGGGGCCACCTTCCAAAGGGAAATGGATGTAGCATTATAAAGACTCATTGATTAGATGGTGCTCATATACCTTGATGAAATAAACTTATTCTCTAAGGATATTTAATATAACTTGACACACTTGAGGTTGATAATTGATAGGTATAGGTGGTATGGGATCTCCTTGAATCCTTAAAAGTGTATCTTTTCAATCTATGAGGATAGACTTCTAGGCCATATTGTGTCAAAATAAGGCCTCTCTATAGACCCTGAGAGGATAAGTGCAATCCTTCCTTTATAAATATCCAAAAACAATAAGGGATTATATAATTTTCTAGGTAAAATCAACTTTATCAGGAGGTTTATCCCTAGGTTTGTAGAATTGGTAAGGCCTCTAACCTCATGTTCAAGAAACATAAGGATTTTGCATGGACTAAGGAAGGCAAAAGAATATTAAAGCCATAAAATAGGTCACTAGCCAATCTACCACCTTCCTCAACCTTGATTTATCAAGGGACTTATTCTTGTATTCATTCTCAACCAATGATACTATTTATGCCATCCTTATGCAGCAAAATAGTGAGGGTCTTAAACATCCCATAGCCTTCTTTAGTCAAACATTAGAGGGGTATGAATAAAGGTATAAATTTAAATAAAAACACGTACTTAAACTCATGATACTACTCAAACAATTTTGACACATGGTGTCTAATAACAAAATTTATGTCATGGTGGTTCACCCTAGCATTAAAGACTTCAGCCTTAACAGGGAATTGAGTGAAAAGAGAGCTAGTTGGGTGACCAAATGCATGTAATATTACATATCAGTGAAGGTCACCAAGTTTTTAATGGTTATGGGACTATGTAAACACTTGGAAATAGATGTGAAGTAGGATAAGGAAGTGTTTTTGGTAATTCAAAGTGATCAACAAGTAGCTTCACCTACGTCTCCTTCTAGTCAGACTCAAGACATGTTGAGATTCACTCAAATGGGATAATGTACTATATGAATAAACTAGATAGAAATGAGGTAATTTATACTACAACCCATTCCTTATGTCTTTATTTATGGGGTTATTTTCAAAAATTATTTTTATGGCATGCTCTTGAGGTGTTTAAAAACTAGCTAAATTAACAAGCTCCTAGATCAGTTTCATGATGGGTTTATAGGAAGGCACTTTATAGCCAAAACTATAGTAGTAAGGATTATAATAGTAGGCTGTTTTTTTCCAATTTTTTTTAAGTATTACTATTCTTGGGTTAGGAGGTGATAAAAATGTGTTATTTTCATAGGGAAGTAAAGACTAGTTACCTTGCCCCTCAAGCCTATTTAAGTGGAGTAGCCCTTCATCTAGTGGGGCCTATATTTTGTAGGTATGATTCACCTTCCATATATTTCATGGAATAAGTGGTTTTTGAATTATATATACTACTTAACTATGTGAATGTAAGTAGTTTTAATTAAGAAGGAAAATGAGAACTTAGTTTTGAAGTTCTATGATAGTCTAGTGACTAGATTTGGGGTCCCCTCCACCAACATATCATATAATTCACTATCCTTTAGTAGTGAAAGGGTTATTTAAAGGTATATTAACCTTGGTATATACCTCAATAATTCCTCAAATTACTATCCATATGGAAATAGACTTGAAGAGTCCACCAAAAAGAATCTAATTAGAATCATAAGGAGAACTATGTAGGAAAAACAAAGGGAGTGGCATACCATGCTAAAGATATCTTTATGGGAAAATAATATTACTACCAAGAGGGATAATATTAGTTCACCATAATTCCTTATCTATGTTAAAGAGGAAAAATTAAACTTATCACTTGAACTACCAGCCTTGGGACCTCCACACCAACTTAAATGCATAGAGAGTGATGCAATGGAGGTAAGGATGAATGAATTGAGAGACCTAGAAGAGACAAGAGATGATGTTAAGAATTCTATGTGGTTTCATCATGATCAGGTAAAGAGGTCATTTGACAATAAATATTATTCAAAAACCTTCAACCAAAGTGGCATTATGCTCAAGTGGGATGAAGATCATGTTAAACCAGGTAAGCACTCAAAGTTTGATAATATTTGGAGTGGACCATATATGATTACAAATTGCAATGAGCATAATTACTTCAAATTATCCAAGTTTAATTGTGAATAATTACCTATCCTTTTCAATGGGGTGTTCCTTAAGTATTGTTACTAGGAAGCACAAACCATCTTTATACATAGTATTTTAGGTTTCCTTCTTCCAAGTGTTGTGGCACATGTTTTATTAATAGTTTATCTTGTTTGTGTTCTTTCTGATATCTGGTTTTGTGTCCTTATTTTTTTACTCATGTCTTATTGTGTGTCTTTTAGACCTTGTTATAGTACTTAAGGTCTGTGAGATATTGATCATGCGGTGTTAGCTTAGTCAAGATTCTTTCATCTAAAAAATGATTGATATACAATAAATCTTAGGTCCTCTTGACCAACATGCAAGTCAAGCATTTAGAGTCACTAGTAAAATTTAATTCTTTCTACCCTTGGGCTTAGAAATGAATCAACCTATGCCATGGGTACCTAAACTTACCTTGGTCACCATTTCATGTTTCTTAAAGTGTCAACATAGTTAAAAATGAGGATCATGTTGGAGGTTTGTCAATGATGTCTCCAAGGTAACCAAAGATGTTTATGATTTTTCATATGTTCTATAATTATAATGACAAAGTGTGTTTTAGTGTTATTACATGATTATTTAGTGATTGACTTAGTGAGGCAATTAGTGGATGTTATTGATGGTATGAACATGTTATAGAGACATTATAAGGTGTTTTTTAGTGCTTGAAGTACTTTTAGAAGTTAAATAAATTCATCAAAGTATTGATATGATGTATTAGGTTGTCATTGATGTCAAAGAGAACATGTGGTACTAGTGTATGAATGAAAAAGAACTTGTGATTGACAGCTTGAAGAGATATGGCACATGTGCAAGTCTATAAGGATAAAGAAGTTGTGAGGAGTTCATAGATGTCTTGGTGAAGTTATGGTGTGTCATTTGATCATTTGGAAATAAAAACATGCATATTATAGCTTAAGAGAAGCCAAACCATAAATGCATGTCTTGTATATATGAGTGATCCAGTAAGTTTGTGAATTTTTAGAGGTAATCATAAAGTTAACATTGGTCAAAAAATTTCATGAAGATGTTGTCTATAGTTCCAAGAAGGTACTCTAAAGATTTGGATTCTTGAAGTGTTTTCTAGTTCATGATATAAATCTTCAAAGTTTCTATAGTAGACTGTGATGGACCAGAGACCATCAAGATTAACTATGTTGAAGTTTGGGGTCAAATAGTCAAGATAGATATAACAGTGAACATTTAATCAGATGATGAAGATCTACAATGAGCATGAAACCTATTAGATATAGATCAATAGTGAGTGTGTGATCATTAAATTATGATCTAATGGATCATATTGAGTTAATAATTCAATATAGTGCTCAGATTGAATGTGGAACTACCAAGTGGTGATAACAAGTTGACTGAATGGTACAGGGTGCATAGAAGGCATGCAAAACTACCAAGTGGCACAATCATGGAAGTGAGGATCTAAGATCAATGGTGATAATTGCAAGGTAAATAATAGGATACTTATAAAGGGATCAAAAATTCATATTTATCCAAAGTTACTAAGGATAATGAGATGATGAGAAAGTGTCTGATGTTTACTGTTTGAACAGTGACCATTGGAATTTGAATATTCAAATTTGTGAAGGAAAACTAGTGATGTGGTTTTGAGCTATAAATGTTGGTATATGCATAATTTCATAATGGTGTAAAAGGAAAAGTTGTAAAGGGATTCAAGGTGAATCTAAAAAAATTGTTTATAAGGTTTGAATTTTTTTATATCCAAATATATTAAGATCTAAAGTTGACTGTGTGTTTGTGTTTGACCATGTTTTACAAGTAACCTAAGAAGGGTAATTTAAGATTTCTTGATGGTATTTTGATGTTTCAAGATGAAATAACTATTTAAGAGTGTTATAGAATCCATGAGTACCATCTATGTTTATTTTTAAGGTTTGAAAAATCTATCTTTAGTATGAAAAATTGCTTAGAAGTTGACTGTGTTTATTGAATACACTGGTAGATTGAGTGAGCATTTTACAGGAGTGAGTTGAAAGAGTTTTGAGAATAATTGAAGAAGAAAATGAGTATGGATATGTTATATAAGTATCTAAGTATTATTATAAAGTATTGGATGTCATGATATTCCCTTGATCATATATGGAGAGTCAAAATAGTATAACTATGTTTTGACTATGTGTGACCAACCTGAGTGGTTTTTTTGAGAGAGTTTATTTGAGTGATTAGATATTGTGTTGAAGTATATAAGTAACATGGAGGTATGAAATATATTTTAATGGTAATTTTTATTCTTTTCACAACTTTTTTCATAAGTCAATAAACTATAGGAGGAAGAGCAGCTAGTCAACTAGAGGTATAGATAATGTAGTTTGCTATAATTGTCATGACATGGGACATATTGCTATATTCTACCCCATAATCTATGGTAAAACACTAACCTAGGTATGAATAACTAAGACATTCAAGTTTGAGAATAATTAACCTAAGAGAAAAAATGGTATGTTTACTAAGATTCATAATATTCATCAAGCAGAAGGTATGAATAATGTTATTTACTTCGATTATCACCAAGTTTGTCATATTGAAAAATATTTTAAAAACAAGATCTCAAGTCATAAGAAGGTGCATGGACATCCTAGTGTGATCAATAAATGTCAATCCTTGGTATGGAAACCTAAGGAATTGAAAACCAAGAAAACTAATTTAGTTTAGCTGAAAGATCAAGGTGGACTACCTTCAAAATCAAAAGAGGAATCAGATATGAAGAAGGTTCAAGAATGCCAAGATAATGTGTCATCTATCTAGATATAAAATGAGAATAAAAATTTAATTCAATTAAATCTCAAGGAAAATACCAAAATTATAATTGAGGAAAGTTCTTAGGTATGTATGGATCCAAGAGAATATCATGTTGTTATTAAGTTTCATGCAAAGAAAATCAGTTATCAATGTCTAGTGATGAGGTTATTTATTTAGTTAAAAAGATGTGTCATAAATATTTTTTGTCTTCATATATTGTCAATATAATATTATAATAAAAGGATAATATTTTAGTGGATGAGTATGTTGCTTCTCTTAATCCTAAGAATAAGAATAAGAAATATTAGTATCAGATGACCAAGGAGGAGAAGGAATATGAGGATTTATGGGAAACTCCTAGTTTTGTTTTGTTGTGGATCCCATTTATAAATTGAAATGTATTTCAAATACTATACATTTTAAATTTACTATAAAATCTTTATGTATCCCCCCCCAAAAAAATTTGGACCCCCTTTAATGGGAAACTATTTTGGGTTGATTTTGTCCATGGTTTTGGTACCCATTGTTTTATAATACCGCTTTGTTGATGTATTATGTATAGATGGATATTTAATAGGTAATACATCATGAGAACAAAGGTTTGAGAAGGAATAATAGGTTTGTGAATTCAAGTAAAAATTTATGAGGGTTCGTTTAACATAGCTCCAAATAATATTTGTGCATTGTAATTATGAGAAGACAAATTTGAGAGTGGATTGTACTCTTGTGGCTTGTAATAAAATCTAAGAAAGTGTTTCTTTGTGGATGTATCATATATTGGGTGAGCCACATTAAATATGGTCTTCTTGTTTTTAATGTTTATTTCTATTCTTTCTACATCTCTATTTATATCTATTATTATTATGATTTTGTGAAATTATTCTACATCAATTTTTGATTTATTCTTAATAGGTTTCATAATGTTCTAGGACATTGTGGGTCAGGGTGTATCTATCTAGGATTTAAGGATACACTTGAAAAGAAAGAGAAATTATGGTGGATACTAGTTGAGCTTTGTTTGATGATAAAGGACATGAATATCATTTGAATATGTGTGTGGCTAAAGGGGAGCTAACTCAATTAGCTTGAGTGGATTAAAGAAGATGTTCATAATGTTAAGAGGATCATATGTGAGATATTCCAGTCATGGTAGAGATATGAAGAATTTTTATACAATTGTGAATTCAAGAAGATTGATATGATGACTTGATCAAACCAAGTCATATGTCTTGATAAGGTATTTAATCTTCATACATGAGCAAAGGGAACTTGTGAGTTCTAAAAATGGTCAGGTCCTAAGATTAAAGGACTATGTAGTAGAAAATGGAAGATAAAAGAGAGTTGAGATAAATTGATTTAAGTTTGTCAAAGTGGATGAGGTGTCTTGGTAATTTTAGAATGTTGTCATGATCAATTTTTAATGTTTTGGCATGTTGACTGTTGTATGTACAAGGTTTATAGGTTGGGTATGGATATTTTTGGGTGTCATTTGAAGAATTGAAAGTTGTCAAGGTGTTTTAGTGGGATAGAAAGGTGTGTTGAACTAATTAAAGTGTGTTCCAGGTCATTTCAAGTTTTGAATGTATATTGTGTACAATTGGAGAATTTTGTTTGCTCTCAGGTTTCCTAGTTTGTGTTTAAGGGTATGTAGGTCAAAAAACCATGGTATAGGAAGTATGGGTTCTCAAAGGAGTCTAAAATCAAATGTTTGTCCATAAATGTGTATTGAGCACCTATAAGTTTGAGAAAAGTTTCAAAGATGGGAGTTGACTAGAAGGTGGTGTGTTGACCAAGTTTCTCTTATAAACCTAGTGTTTTGCTCATGTTATAAAAATGGCTTTCCTAATTATTTGAGATCTGAGGCTAATTAATCATGTGAAATGGATAAATGGGTGCTCAAAAATTATTTAAAATTCTTTTGGAAGTTCATGGTTTGTTTCATGGAGGAGGATTTATGAAAATAAAGGGTTAATTGGCTAGTAGGTTTGTCAAGGATGTATGTCATAGAGGAAGAGCTAAGTGTTGGTTTTTGACATGCATGATGGGTATATGATAGTTCTATAGATATGAAATTTAAATCCATGAAAGTTTATATATATAAATTTATGGGATATATAATGTCTAAGTATGGATACAAGGCCTCTAAGCAAGGCTAGTACAAAGTAGTGGACTTTTTGGTCTTTTTCTCTAAAAGACCAAGGTGATCAAAGGGTGCCTAAGCTCAGGTGACTTAAGGGGAGTCTGTATTAATATTTTCAATGTATTTTCATGTATTTTTTGATGTTAATGTATGTTTTGTCTTCATGGAAGCTATGTATGATCAAAGAAGAGTGTGGTCATGGAGCATGTTTGATAAGCTCAAGGTAAGAAGATGTATACACAATGTTAGGGGGAGTTTGTATCATCTCTTAGAAGTTGTCATTTCCTATTTTTTTTCCTTGAACTATTTTTAGGTCCTTAGGATCATAAGATGAGCCCACTTTGTCCTTATGTCCAAGGGGATAAAGTACCTGAAGAGAGAGATAAAGTTTCAGCATAAGTTTTGTATTGGTGTTTAACATCAATGACAAAGGGAGAGATTATTGGATGTTTGTAAATGATGTCTCCAAACTGGCCAAGTATGTTAATGAGGTATCATGTGTGCTATAATGACAAAGTGTGCATCAGTGTTCTTGCATGGTGCTTCATTGGTTGATTTAGTGAAGCAATTAGTAGGTGTTATTAATGGCATGATCATGTTATAGAGACCTTATAGGTTATTTTTTACTTCTTTTAATTCTTGTGGAAGTGAAATTAATTCATAATATCAGTAATGTGATGTCTTAGGTTGTAATTTACATCAAAGATAGAATGTGGTACTAGTGCATGAATGACAAAGAAGTTGTGTTTGATATCTTGAAGAGATATGGCACATGTACAGGTCTGTAAGGACAAAGAAGAAGATGTGAGGTATCCATAGATGTCTTGGTGAAGTTATAGTGTGTCATTTGATCATTTATAAAGATAAATATGAATATTATAGCTTAAGAGGATCCAGATCATCATTTCATTTCATGTAGATATGAGTGATCAAAAAAGTTTCTACATTATGTACAGGTAATCAAAAAGTTAACATTCGTAAAAGTTTTTCATGAATATGTTATATATAGTGTTAGGAATGTACTATAAAGATTTGGATTCTTTAAGTGTTTTTTATTTCATGATTTAAATCTTCAAATTTTGTCTATAAAACTATGATGGACTAGAGACTATCAAGTTTAACTACATTGAAGTCTGGGATCAAATAGTCAAGATAGATCTAATGATGAGCATTTAATTTGATGATAAAGATATGTGATGAGCATGAAACCTATAAAATAGAGATAAATAGTGAGTGAGTGATCATTTATTTATGATAAAATGGATTTTATTATTTTAATAAGTCATTAGAGTGCTCATATTTCATGTAGAACTACCAAGTGGTGCTAGCGTATTAATTGAATGGTACATGGCACACATAAGGCACGTAGAATTGCCAAGTGTCACAATCATATAATTGAGGATCTAAGATAAATAGTGATAATTAAAAGGTAAATACTAGGATAATTTTGAGATCAATGGTGCAAATTTTTCCAAAGTTTCTAGGGATCACGAGATGATGACAAAGTGTCTGATGTTTAGTGTTTGAATAGTGACCATTGGAATTTGAATATTCAAATTTGTGAAGGAAAACTAGTGATGGGTTTTTGAGTTATAAATTTTTATATATAAATAATTTAAAAATTAAAATTTATAAATTTATTAAAGGTGCATCCAAGGTTTGAATGTTTGTACAGTCACATATATTAAGCTCTAAAGATGACTATGTTTGACCATGTTTTACAAGTAACTCGAGAAGGGTAATTAAAGATTTATTGATGGTATGTTGATGTTTCAAGATGAGATAACTATTTAAGAGTGTTATATACTACATAAGTACCATATATGTGTATTTTTTAGGTTTTACCAATACATATTTAGTATGAATAATTGCTTATAAATTGACTATGTTTGTTGAATACACTAGCAGATTGAGTGACTATGTTGTAGGAGTGAGTTGGAAGAATTCTAAGTGGAATTAAAGAAGAAAATGAGTATGGATATGATATATAAGTATATAAGGATTATGATAAATTATTTTATGACATTATATGTCATTAATAATATATGGAAAGTCAAAATAGTATAATTATATTTTGACTATGGCTGACTAGCTTGAGTGGTCATTTTGAGAGTGTTGATTTGAGTGCTTAGAGACTATGTTGAAGTGTATAAGTAACATGAAGGTGTTAAATAAATCATAAACGGTTCACCCATGTGATCTAATCATATATGTATGTGAAATATTTGATTATTTTTTTCATAAGTTTGCGACTATATTTTTTGTGTATGAAGGCCTAAAGAGCAAAGAGACCTAATTGGCATGTTTGAATGTTGAGATGGTGTTTTAGGTGGAATGGAACCATGAGGGAGTAATAAAGGGTCTATTGGAGATATTTTTGATGTTTTTAAAGCTTTGGTAGAAGTTGAAAGTGGCCCAAGGAGTTGAAGTTATAATTTATGGGTGAGTAGGCCTAATTGTTTTAGGTCTCAATAAGACATAATGGTGGTTTGGGGATAATGAGGTAATGATTGATCTATGAAAAGTGTGGTTCTCACATGTAATATGTTTATGGACTAATTTTAAGTGTGGTTTAGATATGTAAAGCACCTTAGTTGACCAAGATGGGTTAAATGAATATAGTGGTATAAGTATAAGGTCTTATTGGACTAATTTTGCTTGTCATTTTTATGTGGATTCAAGCAAAGGAGAGAACCTTTGAAAGAGAAGGGATAGGTAATTCAAGACCAATAGAGAGTGAAGAGGATTTTTCATGTTTTTTTGATTAAGGTGATGAAGGTGAACACATAGATCATTATACCTAATGATCCTAGAAGAGGTAGATTGAGCAAGTAAGCCCTAGAGGTTGATTGAGTGAGTGTTCTTAATGGATGGATTGAAGAACAAAGTAGGTTGAGGATTATGTGCATGAATTTTAGGTCATGTTTCTAATGTTTTGAAAAAAAAATAATAGTTTTTCTAATTTTTTATGTGCTAAGAAGTGAAGAATGATTCAAAAGGGTGTTTTGGATGCATTGCTTATGTGTGCAAGTTTGTGGGAGTGTAAAGGAGAAAGAGAAGTCCATCATCAAGTGTAGAAAACATCATATTAGAAGTGGAGATCAGATCCAGGTATCTATTTTGGTTCTTTATTTCCTTAGGGGTTCATTCCTCTTTATGGGATGGGTGTCTCAATAAATTAAGGGATGGGTGTTCTTTGATTTGTTGGTGTTGGTCTAAATGTTTAATCTTGTCTTTATAGGATTATAGTTCATCTTATAGTATTTAGTGGATTTTATTTCACAAGATGGTTTCCCACATATATCATGTGTTATGAAATTTATCTTTCTATATCTTCTTTGTTCATTATAATGGCTAATTTATATGCATCATGATTATATGTGTTAAATGTGATCTAAGATTTGGGAATAAAATTGGATTATCCAACATCACTGATTCACCCCCCTCAGTGATTGTACCTCTAGAAATTAGTATCAAAATAGGACCTTATATATAAGTTTAACTAGTTGAAGGTGATAACAAGTACAATATGTATACATATAATATTTTCAAACTTTTATCACTTAATGACACTATGTATCTTCTAATAACCCATCAAGTCTCAATCTCTCTAAGTGTATGCCTTAAGGGATGCACCCAAAAAAAAGGTGGAAAAACCATTGGTGCTTTTTAAGATTGTTTTCCCTTTTTCCACTTGACATATACACACTTATCTCCTAAACCATTTACTCTAGGATTATTATTCTTAGTTTTACCCATTAAAACCATTTATCACATCATTATCCTACTATTCCTTACCTCATCCAACTTTTGATAGTTGGTTGTACTAGGTCAACTAGGTTGACCATGTACTATTTTCAACCTTTGATTACTATACAAGGTTGAATAGGTTGACCCTATAATGTTTTGGGGTATTTTTCACTTTGGAGCTTGTTATCTCTTTGGTTAACATAGATCAAGACCTAGTGAATTATGTCTCAAAAACATAGAGGGTCAATTGGGTGACCCCATATAGCTGACATATTTGAAAGGATTTAGGGTAAGATTTACCTATATATAAAAGTTCATTTCCAACCATTTGATAATAAAGAATCAAAGAATAATAAGTGTGAATGAACATCTACTTATTGACCATTCTACTTAAGGAAGAAAGCATAGGGTTTCATACTTTCTTTGGAGATAGGGATCTTATCTTATGGAGAATTATTTTGGATGCATAGATAGGTTGTGTATCTTAGGGATGATTTGTTTTCATTATCCTTACATACCACAAAAATATCTTATGAAACACCTTGGCCAAGGGAGAGATTGGAGCTCAGTGGGTTTATCTTCAAAGGTAAGTATTCCTAACTTTATTTCTCCTTTGTAAGAGTAGATAGATAATGAAATTGCACTTCTCTTCCATTCTGTATACATTAACATGATTATATGTCTTATATGTATGTTTAGTTTAGTTTATTTTTTTCTAAACCCCCATTTTGTGCCATAAGCTTTGGTGAGAACTAGATTATACTTACTTTATTGTTACTAGACAAGTGAAATATAAAACCTAGGACCCCCTTAGGTTTATAACATGATTGTGTTAGTGTGGAGGATTTGAAATCCTCCTTAACATAGTGTATTATGATAAGTGATCCCCTAATTAGGTCTAGTAGATCCCCATCTTGTTCATGCTCCCACTTAATAAATGCATTCCCAATCAAAAGTGTAGGTATGCTCTATCTTCTTCAAGCTAGGATTGATTTATAGACATGATGCATTTTTAATTGCATACATTCTAGGAACCTGATGTAAACTAAATTTTGTAATATTTGTTCACTTATTTCATTATTTTTATCATATTTTGCCATACTAGGTCGACTACATTGACCCAAGTCTAATTTTTGTGTGTAGGTTTTCAAGTACAAGCTATTAGATCAACGCATTTGACCTAGTATAGGTTTTTAGCTTTTTAGACTTCCACCTAAATTATTAGATCGACCCAATCAACCTAATATAGTTTCCATACTTTTAGATATCTATCTTACCATACTAGGTTGACCTTATACAGTACAAGCACTCAACAATAGGTTCTTCTAGAGCTTGATCAACCTAATTGACCCAATTGGCAGGTTTTACAAGCATTCCACAAGGTTCTCTGAAATCAATCTTCCTTCTCTACTCTCTAATCCACCAAGGTTCATTTTCATCCTTCAATCTCTTTATTTATATTATTTCCTTTCATAGTTTGTAGTGTTCAAAATTTTCCTTGTACAGTCAATTGGATTGATCTTGTCAACCAAGTTTTATATTCTAAGTGTTTTTTGGATAAGTAGATTGACTTTGCTGACCCTATTTATTTTTAGACCTTGATTTTTTAGTACAAGATTGACCCTATCAACCCTATTCTATATTCTATGTATACACTATCGATTGCATTGACACTATACCTTATTTTAAAGTTGGAGCTAACCTTTATATGTTAGTAATTATCTCACACTTTCATTTCTTTGCTTGCATGCTTAAAATAGATCACATAGCTTAATTAGATGGTTTTAAATTAATCATTTAGTTTTAATATTTTTTATTTTATGTACACATGACCAAATCACAAAATATAAACAATCATTTTAACATTTGACTACCCAAGGCCTACCTACTTGGATTTCATCACCAATGGGGAAGTCATCTTGATGTTCTAGTCAAGTATAAAGCATGGTTAAAGGTATATTCTAGCTAAGCACCTAACACCCTTATCACTGTGGTGTGTGGAGTGAGGGGATAGACATATTTACCAAGCTTATATCATTACCACTACAAATCCCTTTCATCCCAAACTACTTGAAACTATCTTTAGATTGCTTTCTAGTTCCTTACTTATAACCAACTTCCCATCACAATTAAAAACATATCCTAATAATCATATAAATATCTAGGTTGACCATTTATCTAGTTATATAATTTCCAAGTTGATTGTTTGCTCTTTGCTCAATTATATTTTGTATTGAAAAAACTTGGATTAGCCAGTGTTGGTGTAAGGTTTTGTGTTGTGTGCCTTAATTATATTAGCCAACATTAATCCAATTGATCATTTGTTCCCATTTAGTTCTTAATTTTCAAATTAATTGAAAAAATTATCTTGTTTCAATTCACAATCTATTATAGGCTTTCTAATTTTCCCTATCTAATATACTAGGTTGATCTAGTCAACCTTATACATTTTTCTAGCCTTTGTCCATTGTACTAGATCAACCTAGTCAACCTTGTATTATTTACAAACCCTATTTTTGTGATAGGTCAACCTAGTTGACCATGTACTATTTATCATTTCCTATTTCCTTGATTTCTCATATCTCTTTCTTTCCCTTTATCATGGACTTTATTCTTGATGAAAACATTGAGTTATAGTCAACAAACATGATGAATTTTACCAATCCTCATAAGGTCTCCCATAGATGGAATAGGGATCCTCTATTAGATGCTATTAATGTTCACATTGTCACTCACACAATGAATTATGTGACTCCTAACAACTTTTCATAGCATAATCCTCTTTTATCATTAGAATACCAACCTAAATTAGAGTATACCCCATAAATGCTCTTCTTTATCTCTAAATTTACTCAACATCAAGGAAAATATCCCTCTACCATTTACAATCTTATTATTAGTGATAATCTAAAGAGCATCATTCACTTACTACATTCTCAACTATATTTGGGGGTACCACTTTCTTTAATTCTCAACTTTTTCCTTCGATTATGACCCCTTCTCACACCATAAACTCTTCTTCTATAAATTATTCCACCTCCATGCCTAGTATATCCACTAACATGGTATGTTATACATAAAGTGGGACTCTCATAAGATCCAATATACTTAATCCTTCCACTAGTTCTTCATTTTCTACCCAAGGTTATCATGCTTCTAGTGCTTCTTCCTCTCAACCATTCACTAGTCCATCTTTTGATACACACGTAAAATTTGCCACTAGTGCCTCACACTCTCATAGTTCCTCTCAAGCCCCTATCAACACCAATAGGGGTACCCAAACCACTAATACTAACATGAATACCAACTCTAATGCTTCTAACTATGCTAATAAAATATACCAATTATTGTTACAAGTACTCGATCAAATGAATACCTTTCAAGATCATAACACAAATTAAATGATGAGAATGTAAAACCACCTTCTTAATCTTCAATATCATCCTTAACCAACGGCTTGGGGCACACATAACCAAAATTTTCCTCCTCCTCCTCTTGGATATTATCAAGGCAATCTCATCTCTCAACCTCCTTTGATATATAAAACCATTGAGCATCTTCAAAATGAGCCTCTTACTATTCAAATTGCTAAAATTGATATAGGAGGTATCACACCTACAATTTATCATAATGGATCAACTAATCCTACCCTTTATCTTAAAACACTTGGAAATATTTACAAGGATTGGGTCAAATTGAACACTTTTGTCACTACCAAAATATTGGTTAGAACCCTCACAGTTGATGCCTTGGATTGGTATAATTCACTTAGAAATCATTCATTTCTATTTTGGAAGATTTATTGAATGCTTTAGTTCAAGAATTTCAAACTAATGATCTTCATAAAAACACTTTGGCCCACTTCATAAATTGTAAATAATTCCAAAATGAAATTGCTCAAGTCTTTGTTAAAAGGTGGGAAACTTTATCAAACAAGTGTGAACATAACATGGCCAATGACAATCTCTTCCATCTCTTTATTTATGCCCTCTTTCCTAAATTACAATATTAGGTCTGCACTCTCTCTCCATGCACTTTATAAGAGGTTATTAACCAAACTAAAGTCAAGATATCCTTATGAATCGATTTGAGCCACCCAAAACTTTTGTGGGTCCTTATCTCTTAAGAATAAAAATCTTGATGTTACTAATGATGGTGTTACAAATTCTTATGACACCATTCATAATGTTCAATCTATCATTCCCAACCAATCTTCAGAACCAACTCCCCCTTCTCAATAATATACCATTCCTCACTTATCATCACCTAATAACATTAACATTCACAAACCTATATATTTAGCTAAATTACTTAAGCATCTACCTAGGCCTCTTCCAAGAGAACTTGACCCTACCCATCCTATGAAGTCTTTGTATGATCCTAACAAGTTTTGTTGGTTTCACGCTAGTTGGGGTCATTCTCATGAGACCTATTGACACCTTCATTATTTAGCTATGGATTTTATTCTTAATCCTAATTTTGATCATGATTTTATCATCTGAAAGCACCTATGAAATTAATTTTAAATATTATAAAACACATGATAAATTTCAAGCCTTAAATCAAGATAATACTCATTTAACTGTCTATAAAGACCCTCTTCCTAATCATCAACCTATTTAAGACAACTAAGACAAGCCCACCCATTCCACAAATAATATAGGAAGTATTTTTGACCTCACTTCCAAAGATAATATGGTTATCATGAATAATATGCAAAGGGTTGTGGATTTTATTGATTCACAACCTACCTACACTCCTCCTTCATCTAAAACATATTGTGTTATCCAAAAATCTTCTCCAATTCATTTAAATGAGTTGGGGTAAGATGAACTTATAAATTTTTATTATCCTATTTATAATTTTCCCTTGGATAACACCTCCCATTATATTTCAACCACCATTCCTTCATCTTCCAACATTAATGATAATCAATATTCTACTAACACTTCTTCTACCATTTCTCAAAATCAACCTGGACCAACTATTTCATCTTCACAACATCATTTAAACCTTGATTTAATACTTTTAATTCTCATCAAAAAAAAATCCAATGGACTTTAGATCCTCCTTTCGAGGACCTTCTTAACCATTATGCACTTATTTACAATAACCTTCTTATGGGTTATGGCGAATGGAATCCCATCACAAAGCTTAGCAATCTCCCATCCATAATTTTGTTCTTTGAATTTATGAGGAATTCTCCACATCATAAAAAATATCTTATGAAACTATTAATTGAGATGAATATCCCTCATCCTCCCCTAATAGGATGGGAAGCAAACTTATCTGGATCTGAGGATAGTATATTACAACAATGTGAAGAGATTTCTATCAACATTAACAAAACTATAGACACTTATTTTTCCTTAAGATTTCCTATAACCTCTATAATTCTTGATGAGATTTTGCTTTGTGTGGATGTTCTTCCCTTATTAATTAGTGTTAAAATAGGTGATATCCAAGTTAAGCATGAATGGATTGAGGAAGGTTCTAGCACTTGTGTTGCTTCTCTTGAATTTATCAAAACCCTTGGATATTCAAAATGCAATCTCAAGTCCACATGTAGTACCTACGAAGGATATGATAGAATAAAAATTCCTCTTCTAGGTTGTGTGTGGCTTCCCATTACCATCCCACCTATTACCTTTCACATAAATATGATGATCTTTAACTTTTCCCTTTCTTATAACATATTGTTTGGTAGACTGTGGACTCACTGTATGAGAGCTATTACATATTCCACTTGCCAATGCATTAAATTTCATCACAATGGATCCATTTATAGGATTTAGGGTGATACTAACCATTAGAATTTTGAATTATTCTAAGACTATGGTGTCTTGAAAATTCCTACTCTTGAACCTTTGCCTAACATTCCATTCTGTGAGTCTCAATGTCTTAACTTTCCCATTAACTTAACTAGAGGTTACAACGGTCATCCTGAACTCATTGGGAAAATTCATCCTAACCTATTATATTATAGTGATGATTAGCCCAATGATATTAAACTCAAAATTAAAAATTCCAATCTCTTACCTCACCTCATCTCATAGCTTCCTACTTCTTTGAAACCTCATTATAACAAACATCCTTATAATGACATTCCTATAGTCTTGACCAAGACTCAACATTGTATTAAAAACACTTCCTTAGATGACAAGGTCATCTCTACTTACATCATTTACCTTCACACCCAAAATTATGATGATGGTTATTCCTTAGATGATCCATTTTTAAGCAGTCTTGTTCAGGCTCATGATGCTGAGACTTCTCATTATTGTTCTTCTTTACTTGAGTCTTTTAATATATCTTCCCATTTTCCCTCATTTATTGTTCCTAATTTTACTATTTTTCCTATTTATCATAGGGTAAAGATGGTGCCAACACCTCCATTTTCTAAAGATCCTCATAGGAGTATGCTTGTGGATCATACTATGACTGGGCCTTACTACTTTGCTAGGTACCCTAAACACCATAGCTAATTTACCCTTGAGATTAGTGTAATTCTCCTAAAACCTTCTATAGATCTCACCCTTACCTTAATGTAACCCACATAAAAAACCATTACTATTCCTACTATTTTTGATCTTGTTCATGATTCCATTATTTTTGATTTTAACCCTACCTATCATCCCATTACTCTTTCTATTGAGCCTAGTTATGTTCCTCCTATATCACCACCTTCCCTTGGTGATGGTTTGATTCCTTTAACTAAGATGGATTTGTTTCCAACAAAATGGGTTGATGAGTCTTCTCTATCTTACTCCATTCCTATTATATCCCCTTTTATGATTTCTTCTCCTAAGACAACTCACAAGCATATCTATTACTTTCATAGAATAGATAATCATTCTTTTACCCAGTTTCACAAGCTATGATAATATATTGATACTTTGCATCCTTCTTATATATCCTTATAAAAATCCATGCCTTCCTTAAAATTTTTACATGAATATATACCTAAGTATGTCAAGGTCTATTGTTTATGGTACCAATGTGGCACTCATCACACTGACTGTTGTGGTATCCTCCAACAACATCTCAAGGATTATCTTATAGCTATTACCAAACCTTGTTTTATTCCTCCCATAGGTAGTTACTAAAATAATTTTCCTCCTTCTCCCATGTCTCCACCTCTTGTGGTTTCATCATCTCTTGTGGTTCTTTCATCATCTTTTATGCCTCCACCCATGATTCCTTCACCTATGGATCTTCTCTCACTTATGGATTTTTCCCATCAGTGATTCTTTCATCTCTCATAGAGCCCACTCCCATGAATTCTCCCAAGCATCCCCTACTTGATTTCCCTCATCAACATGATCCATTGAGTATTCATAATTTTTATGTTGAGGATATTAGAAGAAAAGTATTTTCCCAATTTTCATTGAAGATTGATGAGACATTAGCAGTAGTTTGTATCCATCTCCATAGAGATATATTTGATGGTTTGGATAATGTGTGTGGGAAAATTTAATAGTAGTTATGAGCACATGAATGGTGATTTTACATTTACACTTGGATTGGACATGTGCTTGAATCTTATATTTTATCTATCTATTATATCATTTATCACAGTGTCAAATTCATATTTTTATTATAGTGATTTTACCTTTTGTACTATATCTTACTTGTATTGTCTTTTATATTTGCATATGGTTGTCTTTATTTATCATTGCTTTCTATTTCTTCCTTGATTTTTTAAAAAACTCTCTTCTTGTGTCTTCATGATGGTTTGCTCTCTTATCTCTATTTTTCATAGATACTTGTCATTGTGACTTGGTTATACCAACCTTGTTCCCTTTCATCACATTTTATATTACCATGTGATCAGTTAGCAAAAAATTTATCTCATTATACTTTCCTTATACTGATCCACGTTAGATTTCCTTATTTCCATTTATTTCCTTTCCACAAAATAAGTATATACATGATTGAGAGTTGAGATCAAATGTTTTCATTGTTAAGCCTAAGTGTCCTAGTTCATATTTGTCTTTTGTTACTTAAATTCTTTTACCCTTATCTTAAAGCTCATTTCATGTGTATCACTACATATCTCATGATTGGTCATTACAAATCTATATGGAGGATGAATCTTCAAAATCCATAAAAAGTTAAAAGCTAAATCATTTTAAACAAAAAGGCAAAAATATTCTTAAGAGTCAAATCACACTAAAATACATGATTGAAAGCACATCTCCTTCTTTTATTTGAAGCTCAAAATCCACATTTGGCCTCACAATAGAGCCAAGGTCCTTTGGGGTGTGGTATGATAGTAGATTAGAAGAGGAGAATAAAAAATTATTTTAGTGCTACCTACTTTCTCATACAATTACCCAATCTTCACAATAGAATGATGTATCTATAAGGGGTCCTAAAGAATGGGGAACACATCATGGGAAGGTAGGTATATTTTAGTTTTCCTTGTACCAATCTACCTTCATGATTTGATCTTAGTAGCACACTTATTTACCTACAAAGCTTTGTGTCTATAGTGAATAGGTTTCTTTTGTACATTGATGGTCACTAGTCACTTACTATCTTATCATGTCCTTAGTATGCCTCTTTCCTCCTAAAGTCTTCTCATAAGATGCCTAAGTCTTGATTTTTACATTCCCTTTTTCATTCCCTATATCCCTAATATTTTCTCTTGAGAAATATTGATTTGTCTACTAATCACTCCCCTTGGGATTTCATCTATTAGTTGCTTTTAAAGACTATAGATAGGACTTGATGTTCCTCACAAATTACCATCATATCACCTTTTTGTTACCCATATCCTTTGTTACCTAATTGTCCCAATTATTCCACCACAGTGATGTCCCCTTTATGTAGTTTTCATGTAAGACCATGGATAGGGCCTGGCCCTCCTCACAAAGTTTTCCAATAATACAAATCACAAACAAAAATTACATGTGTCATATATGAGATAAGATGTGATTGATTATGAAGCCACACATCATTGACATGATTCCCAACTTGATTTAGTATGTTTTATGCTTAATTCATTTTTATTTCACTTTTATCTTCTTATTTTCTGAGTGCATGTAAGAATCCAACCATTTCTTTAATTTTTCATATTTCTTAGCTTGAATTAGTATGACAAATTCTAGACCAAACTTTTTGCCAATATTGTTTTTCTATTATACTTCCTAATTTAATATAGTATGATTGATTGAATTAATTGATTTGTTTTTATACCATTTATTCTCTTTTACATACCTTCCATTTTATTACATTATTTTCATATTTCCCAATGTGATTTAATGTGATTTTACTTGTTTTAATTTGGTACAAAACTCTTTCACTTGGTTTAAAAATAAATTTCTTTTTACCATTTTGTTTTACCATTCTTTTGTTTATTTATACTTAATCATTTCTTGTTATTACACATTTCTCAACTTAAAATAGTGTGTAGTACATTTTTGATTTATTATATTTTACCAAGTCCTTTTTGTTTGTTTCTTTTTAACCATGCATGTATTCTACATAATGCTAGAAAATAAACCACATATCATATATTTCCTATAACATATACAACAAATATATTAATACATGTGTTATAAAGAAATATATCCAAACCATCCACAACCACAACCATGATAACAACAACATACAAAATCAACATCAATATTCCAAAATGATCCATCATGTGTGTGTGTGTGTGTGTGTGTGTGTGTAATGAGTTTTGATACAAAAATTCCAACTGTATATAATTCTCTAGCTCTATGGTTGGGTCCCATCTCATCTATTTCATGGCTTAGCCATGCTACCTAGTGGCCCTAGTCCTGTCCTCTCCCATGACTATCTCACATGCCATTGTTGCTCCCAAAACTCCTCCTCATCTATCCTGTCATCTACTCACCATCCTATCTTGTTGAGTTTATGAGAGATATATTTTCTATCCTTCATAAGTGAAAATGATAAATGACTTCTCTTTCTCCCTATTTAAAACCACTTTTTATAAATTCAAAAATTTCAATTATTTTCAGGTAGATTCCTTATTTTGGTTATCTTTATTTCTATTCATCATATTTTTGAACCATAAAATGAATTGAAATAATGATGATTTATATAATATTTTACACTATCATATGCCTATATTATTAAAATTTCAATTTTTGGCTATTTTTTGCACTAACTTCTATAGGTTTACCTAGTGTTCTTCACATCGGATACCTTCACTTTATCTTACAGTCTACATATTTATCTATAACACTAAGGTAAGTAAAGGTATGTGTTTTTCAATTATATCCTTTCCTTTATCTTATTTAACGCTTACTACACTTCAATTAGTAGTAACATTATGTGTTTTCATGTGTTATTCCCAAAGCACCATCCCGAGTTGTACTTATGTGACATGTGATGAGCTTTAAGTGGGGAATGTTTATACATATAATATTTTCAATATTTTATCACTTAATAACATTTTTTATCTTATAGGAACCCATCAATTCTCAATCTCTTTAAGTATATAACTTAAGTGGTGTACCAAGAAAGGAGTGGGTAGACCATTGGTGCTTCATATGATTATTTTCCATTTTACCACTTTCCATCTACACAATTGTCTCCTAAAACCATTTAAATTAAGATTATTCTTCTTATTTTTACCCATTCCAATCATTTATCACATCATTATCCTCTTATTCCTTGCCTCATCATCCTTTTGACAGTTGGTTTTACTAAGTTGATTAGGTCAACCCTGTATAGTTTTTAGCCTCTAATTATTGTATAGGGTCACCTGGGTTGACCCTATACTATTTTAGGGTATTTTTCACTTTGGAGCTTGTTAGCCCTTTGGTTGACATAGCTCAAAACCTAGTGAATTATCTCTTGAAAATATACAAGGTCAACTGGGTCGACCCTATACAACTAACATATTCAAAAGGATTTAGGGTAAGATCCAACTATATATATAATTTTATCTCCAACCATTTGAGAATATAGAATCAAATAAGAATAAGTGTGAATGATCATATGTTTATTGAACATTCTATTTGAGGAATAAAGCTTAGGGTTCCATACTTTCTTTGGGGATATGGATCTTGTTTTGTGGATAAGTATTTTAAATGAATTGATAGGTTATGTAACCTAGATCTGAT
>JARHVA010005961.1:1037500-1047621 GCA_037957365.1 Torreya grandis | reverse complement strand
AATACCAAGAGGACTGAGAACAACCTATATGTATTGAATGACATCAAGAAGGAGAGATTATTCATGAGCAAGACAAATGAAATATGCCTATGGCACATAAGGTTAGGTCATCTAAAATATGATAACTTGGTCAATATTAACATTAAAAAGTCTATGAAAAACATGCCTAAGATCACCAAACCTAAAAACATACTTTGTAAGGCTTGTCAACATGGTAAATAGACTATAATAAGGTTCAAGTCCAAAGAGTCCTCTATTACAAGACCCTTAGGTTTAATACATACTAATATTTATGGGGCATACAAAATTTCAAAGCATTCAATGAGATAGTTATTTTATGTTACTCATAGATGATTACACAAGAAGGACTTGGGTTGCATTCTTGAGAGAAAAATTATAATCTCTAGAAAAGTTTAAGGTATTCAAGTCTCTTTTTTAGAATTAGAAGAATGGGAAGATCAACTAACTAATATTTGATATAGGAGGAGAGTATTGGTCCAATGAAGTTGATGACTTATGTGTGGTTCATGAAATAAGGAAATAATTCTCAGCTCCTAGGAGACCTAAGAAAAATGGGGTGTTATAAATAAATAATAGGATAGTTCAAGAGATGAATATAAACTATGCTAAATTATTCTATGGTATCTGATGGCTATTAGAGATAGGTAGTAAGAACTGTTATCTATATTTTGAATAGAGGATTGATAAGGAATAATGGGAACAAGACTCCTTATGAGATATGGACGGGCATACCTACCAATGTGGAATACATTAGAGTGTTTTGGTAGTAAATTTTTATCAAAAAATATTATGAAGACTTGGATAAGTTTTATTATAGATCTAGTGAAGACATACTCTTAGGATACTCATCAATGAGCATAGCCCTATATATGTTATAACAAAAGACTATAAAATATAGTGGAAAGTACTAATGTGAAGAATGATGAGACAAGTAAATCTCACTCATAGGTAAAGAACACTTTAGAGAATCATAAATTCAAGAATGAAGAGGAAACTATATAATTTGATGAGAAATAAGAAGTTGAAGAGAGATAGGACTCAAAAGGACCCTCAAGATAGATTCAAAGAGATCACCTTGAATCTCAAATCATTGACAACAAAAAATTTAGGTATGTAAATAAGGATAAGACTGTTAAGTAATCTAAATCAAGATAATGTTGCTCTATTACCAAATATTGAAACTAATATTCTTATATAAGTAAATAAAGATAAATTTTGCATAGGTGATATAAATGAGGAGTTAGACCAAATAAATAAGAATGAGACTTGGGAACTAGTTCCTAGGCCTAAATAAAAGAATGTCATTAATACAAATTGGATATTTAGAAACAAGTTGAATGAAGATGGAGAAGTCACTTAGAACAAGGTTAGATTGGTACACAAGAGATATACACAAGTTGAAGAGGTAGAATTTAAGGAGACCTTTGCACCAGTAGCAAGATTAGAGGCCATCATATTATTTTAGCTTATGAAGGATTCAAGGTATATGAGATGGATGTCAAATATACCTTTTTTAATGGGAATCTAGAAAATGTGTACATTGAGCAACCTAAAGGGTTCTCACTATCAGATGATAAATACTATGTTTATAGATTGAAAAAGGATCTCTATGGTCTAAATCAAGATCCTAGAGCTTGGTATGCTAGGTTGGACAATTATCTATTGGATCAAGGATTCAAAAGAGGAGTTATAGACATTAATATATACATCAAGATAGAAGATGAACATAAGGTGACAGTAGTTGTCTATGTGGATGACATCATATTTGGTGGAAAAAATGAAAAAATGACAAAGGCCTTTGAAAAGGTGATGAATAAATAGTTTGAGATGTCCATACTAGGATAACTATCATTCTTTCTTAGGTTGAAAATCACTCAATTTAAAAAAAGGTATATTCATCTCACAAGATAAGTACCTAATAGAGATTTTGAGATGGTGGATTACAAGGTAGTTATTACACCCATGATCATAAGATGTAATTTGAGCTAGGAAGATGAGTCTTTAAAAGTCAATCAGATGTTATATATGTCAATGATTGGAAGTCTGTTGTATACCCCTACCTCTAGACTTAACATCATTCAAGAAGTAGGTCTTGTGGGAAGTTTTCAAGTAGATCCAAAGGAGAATCATTTGCAAGTAGTCAAAATGATACTCAAGTATCTCAAAGGGACTATGGAATATGTATTGTGGTATCCAAGAAGTAAGGAGTTTAATTTGACAACCTACATAGATGCAAATTGGGCAAAAAGTATAGATGATAAGATGCGTACCATTAGATGAGCCTTCTTCCTAGGTGGGTGCCTAGTTTCATGGGTGAGAAAAAAATAACCATTAGTAGCTTTGTCCACTTCTAAGGCTAAGTACATTACAACAACTTCATATTGTACTTAGGTCTTATGGATGAGATAGGACCTAAAAGACTACAAGGTGGAGTATGATAGTCCTAATCCTATTTATTGTGATAATACACTTATTATAAGCATCTCAAAGAACCCTATCATGCACTCAAGGACCAAATACATTCCCATAAAGTATCATTTTATAAGATAATAGGTAAGTGAAAAAAGTGTTAAACTTGAATATGTTTCTACATAGGATCAGATTGTAGACATCTTGACCAAACCACTTCCAAAAGTCACTTTTGAACATCTAAAATAGGAATTGGGTGTAATTCCTACCCATATCAATCATTGAAAAAGTTAAGAACTTAGGGGGAGATAATAATGTTCATTAGATCCAATAATAGGTGAGTTTTTCCAAGAAGGTATGCATGGAGATACGGTGAGAATGTTTGTATTATGTTTCATAATCTCATAAGCCATGTGTGTTGAGTATTTTAGTTACAAGGAGTGTGACCTAAGGAATTAAAGACACCACTTTGTCATTTATGTCAAAGTGGGAGAAATATCAGAATAGGGAGATGATAATTATCTACATAAAATATGTTTTTAAATCAATGATAAAGTGGGAGATTGTTGAGCATTGTTCCTCTTGATTGAATTTTGGCATTGATGTTGTCATTGATTTTAAAGGTTATTAAGAAAGGTGTGCTTGAGTTCATTAAAAAATGATCTTATTTAGTAGCATAAAAAGGTATGTAAATGATTATGACTTTAATTAATGAGAATTAAAGTAATGTGACCAAGGTATAGACTCATCAAAGAGTGTTTCAAGATGAGTTGTCAAGGTTTAAGTGCATGAGAAGCCTAGTCATGACACTGGTCATTACATGAAAAGACCTTGTGAGAAGGTATGAGATTGGTGTCCTAGTGATATTAATGAATAGAGTCATAATAGGATGTATGAGGTAGTTTTATCATGCATATGATGCATTATACCACTCATGATAATCTCAAAACAAGTATATAGGGGTAGGACCTACAGATTTAGCAAGTAATTAGACTAGTTCCAGACCCTTCCTAACCTAATGAGGTGTCATGAGGTATTGTGAAGACATATGAGGAATGTATGGTAGTGATTGAGCATGGTAAGAGGTTTTATGAAATGTATATAAGGTGTTGACACCTTGTTTAGTGGCTAGAAGGTCAGCTTCAAGGCCTAATGTAACTCACAAGTCAAGGCCTAGAGAGAAAACACAAAGATGGTGGAAAAATGAGGTATGATATTAATATTTCAAGATAATAATGGGAATGTGAGATTTTTTAGTGGTGTGATATGTTTTCCTAGGTGTATTGACCAAGTTTGAGATCAAAGTTTGAAATAAAAGGAAAGAAAAAGTGTTTTGAGGTCTCTCATGTGCACAAAATAAAGGGTTCTCAACTTGAGAAGAACTTTCAAGTGTTCATTGGCACATGGAACCTCTGCATGGGAATTTGAGATATTGAGGATAGATGGGTAAGGGTCCTAGATAATATTTCTAGGCATTATTTTTGGAAATAAGGTGCAATCCTTTATGAACAATCATTAACACCATAAATAGTGTTAACCCTCTATAAAACCCTTAAAAATGAATTGATGTAAAATATATTGTTATAAAGTTATTAGAATGGATTGGTATGGATGTTTAAGTTATTGGAGGTTATATTAAACTTTATTAGGCACCTCCAAGTGTGATTAGTATTTTAGGTGAATGAGTGGACCTTATAAGAAAGTTGTTATTTCTCGAAGATTTAATGTAGAAATCATAGTTAACCAAGTTAAAGTTTCTAAATGGATGAAGGTTGAAGCTTTAAAATTGTATGTTATTTCCATTTTTTTAATTATTAGGTTTAATCCCTCAAATTTTCTGACTCGGTCACACAAGTTGACATATCGCTAAAAAGCCTTGTGGTACAAATAGTAAGAAAACTAGACAAAAGAGAGAAGGTGTTTAGGGATGTGTTATCGTGGATTAGGGATGAATCCAAGTGCATGGATATATTTTTAAATACCTATAATACATGTTCATATTGGATAGCATATTTTTAGATCATTTTATAGGATGTAAATATTGCTCATAAGTTGACCTATCTAGTGTAGATGAGATAGTGAAGGTGCAAGTTCATGATATTGGTCTGTAAGACCAATGTTGTCACTGGAAAAGATTATATTTATATCTAATATTTATCTAATGATATCATAGGATCATATACATGCATTTAAAGTCTTTGAAATTGGTTCTATAGGTTTTTTAGGTCTTTGTTTACATGACTATGTTTTGAGGCTAGTTGACAATTCTGAGTGAGCTACTTGTAGATGAGGGTTTGAGTTCCTTTTCCTTATGTAATGAAGTCTAATTAATGTGGTAAAGATATGGAGGTATTGAAGGTTCTCTGTATATTATTTTTTTCCATGGTTTTTTGACAAGATAATTTTTTTTCTTCAGTTGTTCAAGATAGACTTTTGAGGTATGCATAGGCCTAATTGTAAATAGTGCTAATGGCATGCTTCAAGTGGTGGTTGGAGCTAAAAGGTGTCATGGTCCTAATATGAGCTTGGTAGTGGTATATTTTAGTGTAATGTGATATGTTACTAATGTGTGATAAGTATGAGAGTGTTCTAGGGTGTTCAAAGGGTAACATGTGTTAATGAAGGCCTAATTGAATTAGGTCTCTTTAAGGCCTAAAAGGGTTTTTAAGTCATATATACTATGACCAACTTATTTTAATGTTTGTTTCATGTTTTTTTTCATGTCTTACATCCTATTTTTTTGGAAATATAAATATCCAAGTTTGTATGGCTGACCAATGAGTGTATGAGCAAGAACCTAGTATAAGAACAAGGCCTAATAGGCCTAATTGACTTATTAGAGATTGAGGGAGTTGAAGTGAATGAGATATAAATTGAATACATAAATAAGGTCTTACAGAACATTAGGAAGATGTAGAGAAAACATCATAAAGATATGACATGGGTACTTTAGGGGATCATTAAGGTCATATGATAGGGATAATTTAGATGATCATTAAGGTCGTATGACCTAACCAAGTTAAGAAGAGGGATAATTGAGTGAAGAAGGCTAGAGACCAATTTGAGAAAAAATAGGAGTGTTTTAATAATTGAGGAAGGAGATCATCATTTATTGTATGAGAAAATAATAGTTCTAAATGTTTTTAATGGTTTGAGATGGCTAAGTTAGTGCTGATTCATCTAAGGGGTTGGTTCCTCCTTTCAAGTGGGTGTTTACTAAAGCCTAGCTGAGTTACTACCTAGCTAGTTGGGGTTGGTTCTTCAAGTGAAGTTGGTGCTTCACTAAATCTTGATGTTTGTCTTAAAGGACTATAGTCCATTTTCATTATCAATGGTTTTTTTTTTCCCTTGAGGGTTTCCCACTCAAATAAGTGTTTTATGTGTTATGCTTTTATTTCATGATCATGACTCTTAATTCATTGCTAGTTCACTATATTATTTTCATAATTCATGAATGATAAAGAAAAGTTGTATATTTTTTGAAGGATGATTAATCCCCCCTCTCAGTCATTGTGATTCCAACACATACTATAATATATGGATCTATAAATCCATCCAATTAAAAGTTAAGAGGGAAAGTATTGAGTAAAATTATGACTAAAGTTAATTATTTTATTATATGCTAGTAGTACACTATGCAGTCTACTATGAATGATGAGTGGTATCAAGATATAGTTAATTAATTTCATAGAAAAGAGTGTATGATCTCCTTAAAATAAACTCAAAAAAGATAATTAAACTTGAAAATAAACATTTTCATGATAAAATCATGAAGTTTCTATAGGAAGACTCATGAAGGTATCTACTTGAGGTGTTTAAACAAAGTTGAAGTAGCTAAAGTACTTAAGGATTTTCAAAAAACATTATGGCACTAGACGTGGTTCAAGAAATGCTACAACTTACTAGATACTTCAATCAAGTTATTATTGGCCCCATGATTTCAAGGATGTTCACTCACATGTGATAAGTTGCAAAATTTATCAAGTTATAACATAGAGAGCATATCCTGCTCTACCTTTATAGTTGGTTATTGAAGTTTGATATTTTAAAAAATGGGGGTTGGAATATTTTGAGTCATCAATGCTAATTATTTAGTTGGACACATGTTCATTTTGATGACAATTTATTATTTCACCTACTAGACTGGAGTATAAACTTTCAAAAAAATTATAATGGAAGTGGTGATCAACTTCCTTGAGGAGCACATCATTACTAGGTTTGGATTTCCATTTAATATAGTATATGAAAATGACCATGCCTATTTTTATTTGTAATTTAGTAAAAGAGCATATGAAAATAAGGTAATTCTTAAATTTTCTTCTAATTATTATCCATAAGGTAATACCGTTGTTGGATCTAAAAATAAAAATTTGTTAAGTGTGATTAAGAATATCTTAGATAAAAATCCTCAATATTGGCACAATATGCTAAAATAAGCACTTTAATCTAATAGGAATAGGATAAAGTCAACCCTAGGCATATCCCCATACCATATGGTGTATGGTAAAGAAATTATTTTCTCATAAATATAACAATCCCTACCTTGAAATTCATGAGAGATTGCCTTAAGACTTATCATAAAATTGAGGTTCAACTGTTGAACTTGTTATAGTTGGAAGATAAATAACATGCATCTTTTTTTTCACTCTATAAAACATTAAGGAGACTTAATAGTATGGTTTCAAAAGTGAGCCAAGGTGAACACCTTTATAATTTCCTATTTAGTCCTTCTTTGGTACAAGGCTCATGAAAATAAGGGATAACATGGTAAGTTTGATGTTCTATGATTAGATCCCTTTCAAATTTTTGAAACCTTGGGTGAGAATGCCTTCAGGATCAAATGTATAACTAGTGAGTATGTCCCATTATCTATTAATGATAAGTTCCTCAATCATTTTTACAAGCATTATTTGACCTAGTGAGGCTTTATACATAGTTTTCCTACATTCAATGTGTTTGGTGTTTTATTTGAGTGTGTTTCTTTATTTTAGGTTGTTTTATCATTTTTTTGGTAGTTGGTCCATCCTCAGCCTTGGTATTCATTTTGATATAGTGTCGTTTTGAAGCTTGAGGGTATGTGTTAATCGTAAAGTTAAAAAAAATGTTGGTAAGAAGCCTCAATAGTTCTTGATTTTTTAAATACTTTGGGTATTTTGTGATATAAGATTCTATTTGTGAGTTTAGTTTGAAAGATTAGAAATGGTTCTATGAGTTACATTTTTTCAATGAGTTTAGGTAAACTATTTGAATTATTAATATATTTTCTCAAAACCACACATGAAGACACACTTTGATGATTTCTAGGTTTGCTTAGATAAAATTTTACACTTAAGATCTAGGGTGAAAAATCTAAAATACACATATTTTTCCATGCTGGTCCTCAACCTAAAATTGAGACGATTAAAAAGAAAATAAAAAAGGAAAACAAAATTAATTATTATAAAAACTCAATTTATACTAGGGCTATGGATGCTCGATTAGAAGAAGAGAAATGTATTGAGTAGTATCAAAGATAACTCTATTATGGCTATGGATGCTTGGCTAGTAGTGGAACAATGTTGATGAATTAATATTAAGGTACATATAATACTAGATTGATGATATAGGTTATAATAACCAGTTTCTATGAATTCCATAAGGGGGAATGAATGCATTCATACACATTATGGTAAATTTGAATATATTAATTTTCATCATGGCCATTCCTTTCTTATCCTTTCACAAAAAGTTTCATGTGGCATGTCTCATTTTCGCCAAAAATTCTAGGTTTATAGACATGTTTCTTTTATTTCAAAATACTCAAGATTATTTTCCAATAGAGTTACCATTTTTTGTTGCTTGCAGATCATGCCATATTTTTTTGAAATTATGATACCCCTTTACATCTTTTAAAGTCTGGTCTAGTTTTTGGTTACAATCTTGTTGGATTTTACTTTCCTAGTAATTATTTTGGCATGCATCAATTTGCACGAAAATTTATGTCTCAAAAGTCATTCCATTATGGAGGCCAAGTCCAAATGATAATTTTTCATATATAACACTTAGCCAAAAATGGATTATTGAATTTTTTTTGTCTCCCTTTGCTAATCATGCTGAGAAGTCTAGTTGGTTTTGTAGGAGAGTTGGAAAAGTTTTTAATGATAGTTAGGACTAGAGGCAGGATTTAGTCTTGGGGTTTCTATGGATCCTTTCCTTTGGTACTTTGGGTTTAAACCTTGACTAGGCATGTGGTGTTTTCTCCAATTAGGTCGGCAATAGTTAGGGTAAAAACACTAATTAGTTTGAGGGTGCTTCACACCCCCCAAAACCCCACCCCATAGCCTTGATAGTCAAGCTTGAAGGCCCAAATAGGTCTTTAGAGGCTGAAAGTTAGTATTTCAAGCCCAACATGGTGTATGGGGCCCTTCCCCTACCACCTTTCAATATCAAGATTCCAATCCTAAATTGGTCTATGGTCTAATTATTGGCCCCCTTAATTTTATATGAGATTTAAAATTGTGATTTAAACTATAAATTGTCTAGATAGAGCCCATAAAACTAATCATGATTTTAAACTTGATTATGTCTATGTAATGCCTAAGATTGAAAAAACCCGACATGGTGTATATATATTAAAGTAATGAGTTAGCTTTTTAAGAATATATTTTGATCCACTACTCTATTTTGTGTCATTTATGACATCTAGAAGTTGGTTCCATCCCCATCATCTTGGAAAAAGAGTTATATGGGATAAGTGAATGGTATAAAGCCTATTAGTGTCTACTCCCAAGATATTAATTGTTTTATAAATTACTTATTTAATGAATTTAATGCCTTGTATGTTTTCTATATTAATAAGATATTTTTTTCATTATTTTTAATGAAAAAAAAGAAGGGATGCATTGTTCAAGTTGGGTGGAGCTCATTGAATTGATGAAACCAAATTTTGGAGTGAAAATGGTTTCCTCCCTTGGATTGAATTTTTATTTAGGACCATCCAAAAGACTTTGAAATCATTGGTTCATTTTGTATTAGAGGCTATGATTAGAGGACTATAAATTTTCCTATATTTCTTTCTTTTCTAGTTAGATTTAATGTGGAAAATGTTGTTCTAAAGTTTTTTTTTTTCGTATTTCAACTAGTTATGATTAATCTAAACATTATTTTTAAATAAAATATTTATGAATCTATATGATGTGGAGGTTATTTTTAATTTTCATGTGGTGTGTATATGGTATATTTTTTATTCTTCTCCATAGTTGAGTTACCCTCAGAGTCTTATATTATCTTCATTTATGGTTGTGTGAATATTAATTAGGTAGGAGATTGATTTTATTGGCCTCATATAATAAAATGAAGTGGATTCATATTCACCACAAAACATACTCATTTATTTCTCTTTTCCCTTATCTTTTGCTTTATTTTATAAATATGTTAAAATAGGTTGAGAGTATATCTATAATTATATTATGTTTAAAAGTTTCATATTAATTTTAAAAACTTATTTATTAATGTTTACGCACTATTAAATATATGCAATGAAAATTTATTAAACCAACTATAATTTATATGTTAAATATAAACTACTAATTTTTTGGGAGATTTTATTCATGCCTAAGTCTCTTGTCAGGCGATTAAACCCTACCTCAAAAACAAAACAAACATGCATTATCCCCACATGTGATTAAATATTATATATTCAATTTATTCCA
>JARHVA010005961.1:990000-1032500 GCA_037957365.1 Torreya grandis | reverse complement strand
TATCAAAGCTTAATTATATGGTGTTCAATGGTATCTTTAATATAACAATCTAATTGCCTACCCAAAAGACTCAAGAAAATATGAAGATTATTCAAATCTTCATGTTTTATATCAATTCCTTGTATTTTATTTATTCACACATAGGGCACTAAAATCTCACATGCTTCTCATCTTCACTTCTCCTTGCTTGCAGAGTAAGCATGGACGGTCTTTCCAAGTCTCAAATAGATAATAGTTCTTTAGATAGATATACCTCTTCATTCTCTCATTTGTTTACCCACTCCATCCCATCATGATATCATCTCCCTCTTAAGTTTCATGTATTTATGTGTATGGTAACCTAGTCATGTTTATATGTATTATTTTGTCTAAGTAAGTCAAAAATTGGCACAAGACTTCTCCTCCTAATAATATTATACCTATTTCTTCCAACATCGTTGGATAAAGGGGTTGGGATTTTACTCCTAATTAATCTATCAATAAATGTTTCTATATTCTATCAAAAAAATAGATTCTTTTGAAATCCCTGAATCCCAAATGGAACACTGATATAAAACAACTATTTACAATAGTATCTTGAAATGTAGCTTTCTCATTTTCCCATTTCATAACTCAACATGTTTATTTTTTTTTACATTGAATAGAAAGATTTCAAACTTTATGTTGCACACTTTTCTATGAAAGAATTCTAGTTACAACTAGAGTCAAATTGAAGGCCCAAATACTTATAATATGGAACCACTTAAAATTTCTTACCATTGGATTTGATAGTAATATAGGTTTTATCTAAGTCCCTATTATCAATAATTACATTTATTTTTTTGGCATTGGGTTTAATTTCAAAATAGTTACAAAATTTATTTAGAACATCACAATATCTTTGATTATTTTCTTCTTTATCAATATTACTATAAATCAATAATAATAATGTGATAGTACAATATAACTTAAGATGTGTACTTTCCTTTTATATATTTCATGATTCTCCTCTCTTATATATTTTATGATTAAATCTTCATGATTATCATTAAATAAATTAAAGTACAAAACTTAAGACGTGTATTTTCCTCTTATATATTTTATGATTCTCTTTTTTTATACACTTCATGATTAAATCTTCATAATTATCATTGAATAAATTAAAATACAAAATTTAAGATGTGTACTCTCTTTTTATATATTTTATGATTAAATCTCCTAATTTATATATGAATAATGAAAATAAAAATAAATAAATAAAAATATTTTATTTCACTCCAAAATTACTCTTAATTATTTAAAAAAAATCTATTTCTAAAAAATCATCCATTACTTATTTATATTATTTTTAAATCACCCATTACTTATTTATACTATTTATAAATAGTATAAATAGATAAAAAGAATTGCTAGTAATTTGATCTCCCAATGAATAATGAGTTTTGATGAATCAACTAAAAATTAACTTCCATTCAAAAATGAAAAACACAACATTAAAGGAGGCATATTTAATTTAATTTAAATGTTAATATTCATTAAAAACTAAGAATGGACAATGGAAGTGGACAATATATTCCATAAATTTAGTACATAAAATAAATGTAGAATACAACTCAAAAAAGAAAAAGAAAAAAGTACCAAGAAATATTCAGTGAGTAAAGCTATTCTGTTATTTGCACCGACCAATTTCTTCCCATTCTAATTTACAGGTTATAGACTTAAATTATGCATACTTGGAAATGGTTCGTGGGAAAGCAAAACCAACTCGTAATAGAGTTACAAGAAAAGACATTATTAACGAACAACAGATTCTCATCGAAAAATTCAAACACAATTTTAACTAAAAATCTGCATTTTACTACTTTCGTGGAAATACAATTTTAACAGATTCCCATGTTTTAAAACTGAAAAGTATAATAATTACGTTCAAAGTTAGTAAACATGAATTTTAGTTATATCTTCTGCCACATTACCGCCGTCCACTTGGCCATCTCCTACCAGTACTTCTTGGTTGTATGTAACCTAGATAAAGATATGAGCATAACCGTTCTTTTCATTTTCTGGACATGGAATAATGGTTGATAGCAGTAAAGAAAATGTCGTCCGCCAAGTTCTTTGTAATGCCCATCGAAATTATTTATTTCGTCTATTGCTTTAAAACACTCGTTTCTTTGTATAGAGGATTGGATTATCAATTAAATTTGACCGTTGTATGGTTATATCCTATTAAATGTAAGTGAAATTATTAAAAATTATAATAAATATGTTTATTCTGTTTAATATTTTTTTATTTTATTAAGAAATAAGTATTTAAAAAATAATATTGAATAAATAAATATTATAATTTTTTTAATAATAAGTAAGGTAGATTATCGAATTTAATTTTTGAGAGATAGTTTTCATTGGTATTTTCACTTTCTTTTATGTTATTAATTGCGTTGTTTTTATTAGGAACCCTTTTATTTATTTATTTATTTATTTATTATGATTTGGCATTAATCATCATGTTAATTGTAATGATTTAAATCATTTTTTAATGTAATTTATAAAATTTGATTGTTGTGTTTAATATATTTTATACATACTTTATCTTTACAACACTGCTTTTGAACTTTAACTTTTAAGTTTTAGGATTAGTTCTCTTGAAGTGAAATAATGAATATGAATTTTGAAGATTTAATTATGTAAAAAAATTATTTTTTGATTTTTCAAATCTCATTATTAGATCTAATTTGAGGAGAGAGATTAGAAATGTCACGAAAAAATAAAAATTATACAGTTAACTTAAGAAAATTTCTATTTAACTTTTAATTTTAATATCTTAATACGACTATTATAAAGTTAGGTATTACAACCTAATTAAATCTCCATTCCTTCTAGAGAAAAGGATAGATCCCACCCTACAATATTCTTATTCTAAAAAAAATGTCTAATTTTTCATTTTCACTTTATTAAAAAACTCTCAACCTTTTTAATTATTTCTTAAAAAATGATTATCAAATGAAATCAAAAAGGTTGTAATCCAATTGGTAAGGATGATGGTTATTTATATCCATCCACCAAGGTATAGATCCCTCTAGATACCTAACACAAAGAGTGAAATGGTTAAGGCCCAGATCATAATACACTGATGTGGGTTTCCTCAAAAAAATAAATAAAATGTTTCTCTTTAGTATAAACTCCTTAAAGAAGAAAGGATTGAAAGGATTTCACACATTATAATTTGTGAATGTAATTTATCATTATATTTTAAGATTGTAGGAAACACTAAAACCTAAATGATGACTTATTATGTCGAGGTGTTATATTGATAGAAGTATTATCTTAGACTTGTCTCGGTATCAATAAAATGTCGATCCTGCCAATAACCAACTGTCATATATAATTTATATAATAAATATTTTTAATTTAATGATTTTTTTTTAACTATTGAAAAAATGACACGTATCCTTAAGTATTACCCATGCCAAACAATTTTATCTTTGATTAGCCTTGCAATTATGTTAACATTCAATGTAGCATCTCTTAGCCGATGGATCTGTTAGCTTATGCTTAAACACTATTTAAAACATTTAATGTTTTTTATTAATGGAGCTACAAGAAAATAAACATGCTTGAGAAGATGTAAGTTGATAACATGAAATCTGATCTAATTATTTTCAATGTAATATGTAACCAAAACTTTCATCTATGATTTAATACATATCATCAAATTTATATTTACATCAAATAATTACATCGAAATTATATATATATATATATATACACTAAAGTCCAAAGAACCTGCTTTTAATCCTAATTCCAAACCAAAATTTAAATAAAATAATTTTAATTAAGTCCCCAAAAATCAATTGTAACTTTAATACAAACCATGGAATCCCAAACTTCATATCTAAACTATACAACTAATCATATATCTAAATTTTAGTTCCATATGATTTTTCCGGTTTTGGAGCGATCGTGGAAAGATTCATCTACGATACGATGCAATATTTTTTCTTGAAAAATGTAAACATGAACGGATATCAGCTTATAGAAGCGCTCACTATATCGACCAAGTTACCCACGATTGTCGCGCTCACTTCCTTATTGGTAAACTGCTATCGGGATTCGGGATTACCATGACACCTTTACCAGATCAACACGCCCACCAGTCGAACTTGGAACCGCAAGTTATTATTTATATACACGATGAAAGGGAACTTGCTGGTAATATAAACGACAGCCTGTTTCCATTTCACATGGTTGATTGGTTATTCATTATCGATCTCAGGGAGTACTGATGTTTTCAGTCTATCTGTCACCCGGGAATTGTTTGCGGTAGAAGGAATAATAGGAAGTGACTGAAATCTCCGTTTTCAGGTTAGCAGCTGCTCCTAACCCGATCCTGTATTTGGCAGTTAAATATAAATGTGATCATTAGCAACCTAATTTCAGTTTTTTAAGGAGCGTTAGGATAATCATTAGTTAAAGAGTTGGTAAGACCTTGAGGAAGCGGTATACTGCACTAATGAATGATGAAGCATTTGCATGGGCATGGGGTGAGAGAGGAGGGGACCAACATCAATGTCATCTACAGTTCTTAGAATATAAGAGTGGGTGTAAAGCAATCCATAATGTTAAAGAGGGTTAGAATGAGACTTAAGCTCTTTTAAAAGTACTTTATTTGTTCCTCATAAAACCAGAGATCATTCATTGTACGATCAGTGAGTCGGTCCGTCGAAATCTTGTATATAATGCCCCCAAATATATAAGCAGACGTATTCCAGAGTCCTTATTCTGTTTGTCTATTTTAGCTTAATGGTGTAGAATTTTATATCTGAGCTTGCATTCACGTTTCCATTACAAGGTGATTGATTAGTGTAGGAATCTGAATCCTTCATCAAAATGGTTTGCATTTGCTCGAAAACAAGCATGGAAGTTGTAACAACAGCGCAGACCAGAGTGAATATAGAAGAAACACGGCCGCTTAATCCGGAAAGAGGGCGTGCGGCTCGAGAAAGAAGCGACACGGCCAGCTGCGTCATGAAGGGGACTGCAATCATAATTCTGTGTGCGTTTCTTGGTGGTTTTGTAACATTGCTGAAGGACTTCAACGAGTCACAGCATTCTGGTGTGGCGGCGGAGAGGAAGTTTTCACATTTCCATCGCTGGTTCGTTAACTCAGGAAGCAATGCCACCGTTGCAACACATCTCAGGGAGCTCACACGACGTCCACATGTTGCGGGAACGCCCCAGGACATGCAAACTGCTCAGTATGTACAGAATATCTTTCAACAATATGGGCTATCGGCGCACACAGTCGATTACAAGGTTCTGCTATCTTATCCGGTTTCTAGATCTCTTTCCTTATTGTCACCCACTACGGAAACACAGCACGAAGTTTCTTTGGATAAAGGCCTCAATAACAAATCAGTGATACTACCGTTTCATGCGTGGGCGCCCTCTGGAACGGTTGCTGGCGAGGTGGCATACGTCAATTATGGAAGTGATGATGATTACAGAGTGCTTGCAGAGATGGGAGTGAATGTTACTGGAGCCATTGTGATTGCCAGATACGGTGATCTCTACAGAGGAACCGTTGTTAAAACTGCTGCTAAATTTGGTGCAATTGCAGCTGTTTTGTACAGTGATCCTCAACAATTTGGTGGGAATAATAGTCGAGGGTTTTTCCCTAAGTCGAAGTGGAATCCACCAGATGGAATCCAGATGGGAACTGTGATGCAGGGAATGGGCGATCCCTCAACTCCAGAATGGCCCAGCACAGAGAATAGTGAAAGAATATCAGGCGTGGCAGATAAGTTTCCAAGCATACCGTCGATGCCAATCTCTGCAAAGGAAGCCCAGCATATTCTCATGTCACTTTCAGGACCTGATGTTCCTGCCAGCTGGCGAGGTTCTCTAGACTTTCATAGGGTGGGGAGAGGGCCCGGGATTCTCAATTTCAGCTACGTGGTAAGCCATATTCTTCGCGTGATCTTCTAAATCTGAACACATTTGTTTTGTAGTGGACTTCGTGTTTCAGGAGTATAGTACATTAATTCCTTAGCCGATTTTTTTTTTATTTTTCAACTTTCCATGCAGATAGCCCATACAGACAGTAAAGTGAAAAAGGTTAAAAGAATCATATGCTTTAAATCTGTCTGAGAGCATGCCTGCTTAGATTTTATAAGTATAGATGTATACTTTTTAATGGTCCAGCAGACAAGTATAGTGGTGAAGGTCTCGAGGCATATTTATAGGCTAAGTTCATGTGAATGGAAGCTATTGTCGACCCTACAACCCGACAAATAGCCTTTTTATGTCAGACCTCGGCAAAGGACCTGTCCTGTTCCCACCTTGTTTTCTATATGCAGTTAGAAGCGTTTGCTTGAATTCTCACAGGATGTGCCGAGTTTTTGTATGCAGGAGAATCAAACAATGTCTACCATTCGAAACGTATTTTCCGTGATACAGGGTTCTGAAGAACCTGATAGGTATGTCTTTATTCACTTCTATAACGAAATTATTCCCTGATTAAAATTGAAATTTCACCAGGTAATGTTGGTGGTGGATGGACAGGTATGTTATTCTTGGAAACCATCGAGATGCCTGGACTTATGGAGCAGTCGATCCTAATAGTGGTACAGCTGCTCTTTTGGAGGTATGAAATACATTCAGTTATTTAAGCAGTTTAACCAGCAAAATGGTGGGAGTTTTCATATCTGCTATTTTATAATTTGTATAGATGGCTAGAAAGTTTGGTGCTCTACTTCTCAAGGGATGGCAGCCACGAAGAAGTATTATCCTGTGCAGTTGGGATGCAGAAGAGTATGGAATGGTATGTTTTTCTCCACTTTTCAATAATGGAATCTATATATGTATTGGGGAATACAGCAGGCATTAAGCAAAGGTGGTTTTTAGCAAACACAACCATTGATGGGCTTTTTGTGAGATTATATGCAAAATAAAGACAGCCAAATTCTTTAGCTCTATATTATTTTTCCACAATGGTGCTATCAGTGATCTGAACGTTCTCAGAGTATGTCTTGTGTAATGTAATTTTGGTGCAGATAGGATCAACGGAGTGGGTTGAGCAGAATTTTGGCAACTTGGGTGCAAAAGCAGTGGCTTACTTGAATGTTGATTGTGCTGTTCAAGGGCCTGGATTCTTTGCAGGTGCTACACCACAGCTCGACGATCTTCTGATTCAAGTTACTAAACAGGTACATACTACATACAAATCTCTCTAGTAGAAGCCCATCAATGTATCATCTGCCTATTAAGGGCAGCACCCAAACTAAATATTTTTCGGACTATTATTTTTAAGGTAAGGGACCCTGATTCAAAGAATAGGACTGTGCATGAGTCTTGGATTGCAGCAAACAATGGAATACAAGTGAAGGTGAGAAGAATGGAATTGTTGGTTGGCTAGTTCTCAACTGGTTACGCATGACAATTACGCTAAATTTTAAGTGTGTTGATCAAAGGACTACATATTTTGTTTGTGTTTGACTGTTTCTTGACAACTAGAATCTGCTTGTTGCAGATTGACAGACTGGGTGGAGGTGGGTCTGACTTCGCAGCTTTTTTGCACCATGCTGGAGTACCTTCGGTGGATATGTATTTTGGTGAATGTATGTGTGATATGGTTCTACTTGTCTAAGGCAATTGCTCAGAATATATAGGAGGAAAATCTATTGCACTAACTTCCCCTTAAACTCTAGGCATATTCCTTCCCTACATTAATGCTCTTAATGCCGGTCATATTGAAGGCACAGGTGACGGTATTGAAGCTTTACTTGAAACAAATGTGTAGTATTCACTAATAGTATGGGTTTGTGTATTTTTCAGCTTACCCAGTTTACCACACCATTTATGATTGTTTCACATGGATGAAACGTTTTGGAGATCCACACTTCCATAGACACGTTGCAGGTTTGTAAACTCTATTGAAATCTCCTTATAAGAACAATGTTAATATAAATTATGTGTTAAATATGTGTTTTCTTTATGTGATTGCAGTTTCTGCTATATGGGGACTTGTTGCCCTTCGCCTTTCTGATGACCGTGTTCTTCCTTTTGACTATCTTGCCTATGCTGATGAGTTGCAGGTATAATGATCAATCTTTTAGGTCTACAAAGTATTATGCCAAGTTCTAACTTATAAAACTAATATTATTTGAATTTGATGAAAGTTTATAAAAGTTCATATGTTGTTTTCAAAATACTTGGGCAATTTCATGTAACCACTTTTTTATTTATTAACATCTATAGCTAATTTTGGATGAGGTACATCTTGCACAGAGGTATGCAAAAACAATGAAAGAAAAAATTGACGTTTTTGAGGGAATAACTATAGAACCCATCACTTCAGCTATAAAGGAGTTCGTTGATGCTGCGAATAACGCTGCTAAAGCAGCAGAGGTGAGGTTTCATTCTCTTTTTTTTTTCTTTTGTAAAATTGAGTCCTTATACATATGGTACTTTTGTACAATAAATTGTATATTAATCGAAATGGAATTTTTTAAAAGTTTATAATGTTAGATATTTTAGTTATATTTGTAAGGTACTTTATAGTGTATGAGACCACTTCATATTTTCACTATACAAAAGGCACTTAATTGAATTTCGAATATGAGACATACTCTTAATTAACTGTGCTTCAAATACGAGACACATATACTTATCACCTCTCTTTTAAAACCAAAAATTCTTCACATATTAACTTGGTCCACTTATAAACTCCAATCATAAATTATATTATTGACAACTTTTTTTTTTTTTTTTCCTACATAAAGTAAAAGCAAAACCAACCATTGAAATTTAGAGTACCATAAAGCCTTGGAAACATTTAAGGTTCACTCTACAATAAATATTTTATTATTTTATTTCGTTTTTGAAAAATCACTCTTAAAGCATAAAAACTATTTTCCTCAGGGCTTGAGGAAGAACAACAAAGGAGAGGCCCAAGCAATTCTAAGGAGAAGGGCATTTAATGACCGCTTAATGCTTACTGAGCGAGCATTTTTAGACTCAGAAGGCCTCAAGGAAAGGCCATGGTTGAAACATTTGGTAAGTGCGCATGACACATAATAACTGTCTTCCATTTTTCTCATAATGAGAGTCAATTAATTGCTTAAATGTTGGATGTTGTGATGTGCGTGTTAGGTATATGCTCCTTCTCAAAACAATGAATATAGTTTTGTTTCATTTCCTGGGGTAGTAGATGCCATGGCAAAGAAAATAAGTTCCAATGGGAAAGGTGGAGAAGTGCAACATGAGATATGGAGAGTTGCCAGAAGAATCATTGAAGCAGCGATTGCTTTGGATGGAAAGTTGACTTAACGTTTTTGTAGAGAAAATGCTTCGAAATTAGCGTTTACTCAATGTCAACCTATTTTTAGCAATGGCTAGAAGTAACTTAAATGTATATTTTAATAGTAAAATATAAATATATTTAGTATATGACATCAAAATAAATGAGTCACTCTTAAATTGTGTAATATTTAAAGCATTCATTGATACAAAAATAGATATAAGAGATAATTGATTATAAATATTTATCATTTACTTAATGAACAAATTATCATTTTTATAAATTTGAATTTATTTTCTAAATTTTAGATTTTCAATATTTTTAATTTTGAAACAATAATGGTTAAAATGTGCTAATATGAAATTACAATATTGTCAATATTAGATTTTAATATTTTCAATATCAGATTTTGATATTTTAAATATCAAATTTTAATAATTGATTCCATTAAATTCAATATAATGTTTAATTTTTTCATTCATATCTCAATGTAAACACAATAAAGTTAATTTTACTTGGTAAATATCATTATATACATATTGCTAGAGTTGTAAGGTCTTTTTATTACCTTGCGAGGCTTGTAAGGTCAATTTTCTATTACATTCTACACAATTACCTCAACCTCTTTTAGTACTTCTTTTTTATTTGAAAACCATAGGAGAGCCATTAAAGTATGGAGTTTAGGTAGAATGCCATTGCATGAGAGAGTCTATTGATAAAAAACCAAAAGTATTGCATGCTTAAGAATTTCCTTCTCTTCATAAGGAATATATAAATTTGACATTCTCAGCCAACACTATGCTTATACTGAAACAAAAAAGTCTTTCCCCATATCTATGCAATGCAATTAAGTCTTATGTAGATACACTATATTCTTAGTGATTTTGTAAATAGTTATTTACTTTAATTAGCTATCATGGATGTTTAATAAATGAAAACCTAATTTTACATTTATATGTTTTAAATCTTAATAGGTATAAATTATTTCTACACATGGGTTGATAAGATTTATTGAGAAACATTTGAGAGGATGACTTGGAAATGCACGAGAAAAAAATAATTTAGGTACATTGTTATGATGTTTGAGTAGAGGAGTTCTTATATTGTGGTATTAGAGTCTAGCTTCAATGATCAGGCCTACTGTGATACTCATATTTTTAATATTTCACATTGTTATTCCTCCGAGGAAAAAAATGCTTTTAGATAGAAGATAATGAAGATAAAATTAGAGGTCGACACATTGTCATGCCCTAAGAAAATTGAATATTATTTTTTGTTCTGGGAGAAATAATCTTAGATTCTATTAGAGTAAGAATAAATATATAAACAAGGGATGTTAACTATATTACTTGGTATGGAAAAATAAATATTGGCATATAAACCCTCTAGTGGTGTATTAATATTTATAAAATAGCTTAATTTTTTAAATTAAAACATCTTCAATATAAGCCCTTTCTTGTAAATAGCACATAAGGGTGTATAGGTGTGGTATTTTTGACTTTTGTTGTTTTGAGGAGGTCAGGTTCTCAATTTTTGATTCTAATAAGTGGTTGGAAGGCTGCTTTGCCCTATGTTTTGTTGTGTTTTTTAAGTTTTTTGTGCAAATTTAATTGACATAGGTCATTAATGATGGTAAATATATATTGTCATAAATTTTAATCGGTAACTTTGAATGGAGTGTGGATTTTTGTAAAAGTGCCTTATTTTTCATTCCTAATCCATCGGTTCTATTTTCATTTTAAACACACTTAAGTTATAAAGTGTCATATTTAGGGGGTATTACCTATGTTATGGGCCCTATTGTTGTTTATAATGTACTTTGTACACCAATTTGTCACACTTGGATGCATTTTTAAATGAGTCTAACATCCTCATTATGAACATGCATTATCCCTCATCACTTTAGCACTAATTCCTCACTTAGATGCATTCTCAAATGTACCCAATGTCCCATTCATGAGCGTGCTTCAAGAGTTCATTATTATTTGTACCATGTAGTATTGCACTTCCTTGGTGTCTTCTCTTGGTCATGATGACTTCATTTTAGAGACTTCAGAGGAGGAAGGTTGAGTTTACACCAATGATACTTCTTGGAAAGACTAATTATGTTTCATGGCAAGTGTACATAGAATATTCACTCATGGATTAGGGCCTTTTTCCATTCTTATATCGACATACTCTTGATTATATTAACCTAGGTCAATATGATGATGGGGCCAACTCTTGTGACTGTGTATGTGGTTATTTATTGATACATATTTCATGAGATCTACACCACCATGTTGAACACATAGAGTGTCCCTCCACTATTTGGATCACTCTTCATAGTCTTTTCAGGGATCTTATTGTGACCTACATCACACCTCATCCTCTTCTTTTTATTGTCTCTTTTGAGACTGTTGTACTCTCTCCTCATGCTTTCATTTCTTGTGATGATACATCCATGGTGGATAGTGCTCTATTTTTTATCGAGCCCACACTACAGAATGAGATTTTGCCAGACCTTAGTTGGCTCGTTACAATTTCTACATCTATTTTTGTGTAGATTTTTGCTCTTATAGAGACTTCACAGACTTAGATTTTAGATGAATTTATTGAGTATAGTGAAACTATACACATTGAGAGTATCAAAGACTCATATATTCTTGTGCACATTCATCTTATAGATCTGAGTGCTTCATTTGTAGGCTAGTATGTAGTTTTGATGGTTGTTGACCCTTGCTTTCCTCTTCCCATGGACATTGATTTATCAAATGTTCCATGTCATTCTTATTCTCTGGATGTAATGAGGGTACCTATAAACCCTCCTATTCTCTCCCCTTCATTGTATGCTTCTTTATTTCCATCTTTTATATTTAGGCTTGTGATTCCCAATCAAACTTTGCACATTTGAGCACTAGCAGAGAGACTTTTGAGCATTTTTCATAGATCTACATCATGATTCCTATCTGCATTCCATTTGAGTGGGAATTTAATAGTTTGATAGCTCATGGATTCTTTATTTTGAAAAGAAGAGACAACATTTATTGGAGAGGGACCTACTACTACATTCACCATATGACATTCTATGCGTACCTTCTCTCTTTTATTTGTAGAGGCATATATCTTTCATATTTTATAGGATAATGGGATCATCTCTATATACTTGGGTACCTCATCAGGCCTCATTATCGACACTCAATTTTTTATCCCACCTAAGCTATGTTGAAGGGTGGTGTTGGAGTGGGCTTTATAGTCCTACCTTCTCTTTTTGTCTCTCCTTTGGAGAGGAGTTTTTTCCCACCGGGTTTTGTCCTTTTACTTCAATTTTTGAGAGTTGTATTTTATGTGGGTACCTCATCAGGCCTTGTTGTCGAAACCGATTTTTCCTTTTATACCCACCTAAGCTATGCTTAAGAAGGGGAGGGGGGCGGAGGGGGCGACCGTTTTCGGGGAGGGGAAGGGAAGGGGTGTTAGTGTAGGATATTTATTATTCCATTTATTTATTAAATATATTATCCCTACACATGTAGCTTCAACTTGATTAGGTGATTCTTTAGTCTATGATAGTTCGCTACCACTTGTTTGAATTAAGTGGTTGTTACACATTTTTTCCACTAGTCTAATGTCAGTTAACTCCATGATTAGAGGTGGAATTTGCATGTTCTTTCCCCTATATAAGACACTTATTGTAAGGTTATTTATCAATCAAGGGCAATTATTGTATATCATCTTGCATATTTATAAATATAAGTAGATATTGTTATATAATTCTTGTGTGCTCATTTTACCAAAAGATCACCTATTGGCCAATTCTATCAGTAACATTTTTTAGTATTTCACTAATTGGAAAAAATATGGAATATTAATGCATATGACTTTGAAAATATAATGTATTAATGGTTGCAATGAAGTATTTTACCCTAATTTGGTTTGTGAAACCCTAATATGATAAAAAATTGAAATGTAATTAAATATTAAGATACAACATTCAAGCACACATTTGAATGTAAAATACTAAAACTAATTATAGTGATTTGACAAGTGGTGATGCACTGTCATCAGACTAAAAAAAAAATTGGCGCAGAAAATTCAAAAACTCAATTGACTTTGGACATGTTTATCCAGGAAAGCCTTTGCTAGATTACTAAACTTAATGTTGATTGACTGTGCATCTTCGTACTTCCTCATAACTTCAATAACTTGTGGAGTCAAGATCTCTGCTTTTGTTGACGGATTGCAAAGATAATAGAGGCTTGTAATTGCAGATAAAACTATATTTTGTACTGGACTGGACAAGCAAGATGTTATAAGAGGGATGCCACCATTTTTAACAATAACTGCAGCATTTGCCATGTCAACATAGGAGTTACATATGCCACTGGCCGCAAATTCTACCAGCTTTTCATCTGGTTATACAGGGCTAAAAAGATCTTATTCTTCTCTTCTGTATAGACCTACAGGGCTGTAATCTTACTTGTCTCTTTCTTTTTTTTGAATAATAAAGTCATCCTCAATTTATAACAAAATAATGTTCCATGAATTGCACCTCTATCCAATAGAATGTCTTTCTTGTGCAGAGATTTGCCTAGGCAGACCTGAGAGTTCACAATATCTTAAACAGATCAAAATGTGCTGGATCGACCATTATAAATGCATTGATTTAATTCTATACATTATTTCTTACCTTTTCATTATTCATCTCGGCTCCATACCCCTTGTCATTCCATCTTCTATCTTAGCCATTACCATCACCATCATTTGAGGCTGCACCCATTCGAATCTGTAGTATATCCTCTCTTAAAAATTTCCTTTCTTCAATGGACAATACAGGGTAATGGTAACTTTTTAGGTCCCTACCTAACTAGCAGGCTTCATTTGCCAAGGAGACCCCTAATCTGCAAGCGAAGCCTGTACAGCTTGCTCAAAATAAACAGAGGCCCTCACTTTATCTCCGTGTTGTTCCCATATCAATTTTGCATAATGTGCTAACACTTCCCCATGTAAAGTAAAAGCCCTTCATCCTTGGCTCAAGGAACCTTTTAAAATAGATGTCTAGTCCTCCTTGCTTAGCCCAACCATGAGCTCCTATTCTGCCCTTGCATAATAACATAAGAATACATCCATCTCTTAACCATTAGCGTTCTTCCATACTCGGCCTTTCAAAATGGGGATGATCTTTCTTTGCCACAAGTCAAACATTTTCCATGAGTCTATCAAAATTACAAAATTGTTAAATCATTTCTAGGGCTTAGTTCCATAGCTTATCAAAACAACGATCTGTAATTTAAGACACACCTTCAGCCTCCTCCAATAGGCACAAAACTAACAGTCTCCTCTTTTAATAGAATCCACCATTATTTAATAGTGTCTCTCTCCATTCAAGTCCACTTGAATCTTGATGCATATTCAGTTCGCCATTTTTGTTCCACACTTTCTTTGGCATTTGCTTGCTTTTCCAATGCTTCTGCTGTACTATTGCATTGAACAAGCACTTATTCTAGAAGTTCTATTCAATTCTACAAGTGATACACATTCTCTTTTCCATCTATTTTAGTAGATCAACTAGATGAAGGAATCTATACACCAGGCGACTTTCACAATTGTGCTGTGTGTGACCAACATATGCTTCAGGCTTGGATGCGCATTTGCAGGCTTACCATATGCTTCTGCACTTGACTGCATCGGCTCTAATATCAATTATTGAGCGGAATAAGAATGCAATTAATTTGTTTTATGGCCAGTCTAACAAATTTCATCAAAAAGGAAATCAAAATCCTTTTCAATCTCCTTAAATCTTGCATTATCCTAGAAAGGCTCAACTACTCATCTAATAAGGGAATTCTTCAACTATGCTTGACTCCATGCCATCCGTGGATGATTACAACAAATAATAGGATTATTGAAATCCTTTGACAACTAATAAATCCATACGAAATCTATTTAAGCCTTATTTCTCATAAACATGACAAGTATGAATATTAGAAAATATAATTTGGAGGGAAACTTATATAATTGCTTAGGCTAATGCCTATCAAAGGCTTATTCCACTAGTCCTTGCTAGATGCTCCTGCATCATACTCTCCCTCTAGAAACAATTTGAACCTTAGCTCAAATGAGATATCTCCTCAAAGTTTTAGTCTTCACTCTATCCATGGATCCGAAGGTCTTGTTGCCAATACCAATGCTTGTCTTTGTTTGGAATAGTTTTTGTCCTTCATTTTGCTTTTCTTCCTTTTCTGGTATGTTCTTCTCCTCATCTCCTTTTTAGCTGTTATGTCCCATCTCCATGCTTCATTCTCATACATGTCTTCAAGATCTTCTTGATCTTCTTGGTTCAAAAATTTGTCCATTGAACTATGGACTTCATTCATCTCCACAACTTTAACACCTGCATTCAAAACATCAAAGGCAATGTTAGAAGTAAAAACTTGAGACCATAAAGTCTCTTGGCTGCCTCCACTCTTCTGCTCTTTGGCCAAATCTGCCTTTGCCTCTTTAGTGTGCTCTTTTCTTGCTTCACTCTTCCCAATGGTGTCTTCACTATGGCGTGTACCTTCATTCATCTCTCTTGAATGACCAAACAACTCCTCCAACATCTTCAACTCTTATTTTAGTGAGATCTCATCTATCTCACCATTCTCTTCATCAAACTTGGGCTCATCACTCACAAAGATTACTTGTCCTTCACTAGCCTTACTCTTCATCTCATCCTTTCTTGAGCTGTCTTCATGCAAACCAACTTCTTCAATATATTCATCAAATACAATTGAAGAACCCTTACCTTGTGTCTCCTTGCTCTCTTCAACTTCTCTTTGAAGCCATCTTGTTTGTTCTTTGTTTTCAATGAGGCATTGCTTTGCTACATACTCTCCTCTTTCCTCATCATCCATCCATTTGGAACTCTCTCCTTGTTGAATATTAGTCCTCATAAATAATTTCCATACCTCATTTCTCATGAAAGGATCATTAAATGATTCAAACACATCATCATAAACAATTTGATTACCTTTTACCTCTTTGGTATACCTCTCAAGCATCTTGTCTTCATGGAATGCCTCTTCCATACTCACCATCTCACCTTCATTCTCTTGGTTGCTTGAATCACCTTCAATCCTCTTCCATTGACTTCTTGGTGTTGTTGCCTCAACACTCACATTTTCTTCACTTTTTGCCTTCTTAGGTACCCACATTTGATTCTTTCTCTTATCACTTGACTTCACAAGCCATTTAGGCATCCTGTAACCATGCCCTTGTGACAATACTGAAAAACCAACTTTGTTTGTCCTTTTATTTTCTTGTACACCTACATTCATATTAGGAATATGAGAAAATCCAATCTTATAAGGTAAACTTGCCTACTTGCTTACTTGTTGCTTGCTTGTGTGCTTCACCATCCACTTAGGCACTATGTATCCATGATTGACTACTTTGTGTGAGGACTTCATCTTCCTCTTGCCTCTTCTAACCTGTGTATTAACATCTTCATGCTCACAATAACAATCAAAATCAGGTCTTAGCTTGATCCATGGAGCAATCTTTCTCTTCCTTTGTGCTTTGTTGTTCTCTCGCCTCTTCTTGATATTCCATGGCATCATGGAATTCATCTTCATCTTCTATCTCTTCTCTTACTTGTATGGGTTCCTCAACACCTTCCTCATGCATTAACCAATGCATCTCTTCTTCTTTATCAACAACATCAAACTTTTTCTTTTCTCTTACACATTCACTTGTGCACTTGGTGTCTTCTCTTGCACCAATCTCTTCACTCTTCAAGGCCCTTCTCTTGACCTTCATAAGGCTGCTCATACCTGCAATTACCCATGCAAAGACAACATTAGATATAAAAATAAGAGACCACAAGGTCCCTATGAGTGTTCTCTTCACCAACACTCTTATCTTTTTAAGTGCTCTTCCTGGCACTTCATCTTTTCTTTCTTCTCTTCTCTTGTTCTCCTTAATGAGAACATCTTTCACAATCACTTCCTCTTTTTGTTCCTCTCTTGGCAACCTTCTTATCTTCTTCAAGCCTCTATGGGCTTCTCTCTTCATGGAAATCTTCTTTTGCCTTCTTCTCCTCTTCATTAGGAGATCTATTGGCCACTTCATCCTTTTCTTCATTGGCCATACCCATGCTTGCTTGTCCATCTGCATCCAAGACTCATATCTATCTGCAAACTTAGCTAAATCTCTTTTCAAACTAGCAATCTCTTTATCAATTTCAATACTGGTCATGCCTTTCTTCTTTTGGATGCTTTTTTTCTTCTTGGTGCCCTCATTTACCTTGCTGCTCTGCTCTTTTCTCAGCAATATTTCCATTTTTGAGATCTTCACCCAAGTCTTTTCCACCTTGGTCTCTTGATCCCTTTAGGTCCACTTGTCTCACCCAAGCCTTTCTCCTTGACTGGTCTTTTGACAATCTCCTTGATCTCACCTAGGTCTTTTATATCCTAGTCTATTGATCCTTTCCTCAATCCTACAACAACTTATTAGCAAACATGATCAATTACCAAATCCCAAGAGCTTCAAGCTCTGATACCAAAAATGATGCACTGTCATCAGACAAAAAAAAAAATTGGCACATAAAATTCAAAAACTCAATTGACTTTTGACATGTTTATCCAGGAAAGCCTTTGCTAGATTACTAAACTTGATGTTGACTCACTATGCATCTTCGTACTTCCTCATAACTTCAATAACTTATGGAGTCAAGATCTCTACTTTTGTTGATGGACTGCAAAGATAATAGAGGCTTGAAATTGCTGATAAAACTATATTTTGTATTGAACTGGACAAGCAAGATGTTATAAGAGGGATGCCACCATTTTTAACAATAACTGCAGGATTTGCCATGTCAACATAGGAGTTACATATGCCACTAGCCCCAAATTCTACCAGCTTTTCATCTGGTTATATAGGGCTAAAAATATCTTATTCTTCTCTTTTGTACAGACCTACAGGGCTGCAATCTTACTTGTCTCTTTCTTTTTTTAATAATAAAGTCATCCTCAATTTATAACAAAATGATGTTCCATGAATTGTGCCTCTATCCAATAGAATGTCTTTCTTATGCAGAGATTCGCCTAGGTAGACCTGAGAGTTCACAATATCTTAAACATATCAAAATGTGCTATATCAACCATTATAAATGCATTGATTTAATTCTATACATTGTTTCTTACCTTTTCATTATTCATCTCGACTCCATACCCCTTGTCATTCCATCTTCGATCTTAGCCTTTACCATCACCATCATTTGAGGTTGCATCCATTCGAATCTATAGTATATCCTCTCTTAAAAATTTCCTTTCTTCATTGGACAATACATGGCAATGGTAACTTTTTAGGTCCCTACCTAACTGGCAGGCTTCATTTGCCAAGGAGACCCCCAATTTGTAGGTGAAGCCTGTATAGCTTGCTCAAAATAAATGGAGGCCCTCTCTTTATCGTCGTGTTGTTCCCATATCAATCTTGCATAATGTGCTAACACTTCCCCATGCAAAGTAAAATCCCTTCGTCCTTGGCTCAAGGAACATTTTAAAATAAACGTCTGGTCTTCCTTGCTTGGCCCAACCGTGAGCTCCTATTCTACCCTTGCATAATAACATAAGAATACATCCATCTCTTAACCATTAGAATTCTTCCATACTCGGCCTTTCAAAATAGGGATGATCTTTCTTTGCCACAAGTCAAACATTTTCCATGAGTCTATCAAAATTACAAAATTGTTAAATCATTTCTGGGGCTCAGTTCCATAGCTTATCAAAACAATGATCTATAATTTAAGACACACCTTCAGCCTCCTCCAATAGGTAAAAAACTAACAGTCTCCTCTTTTAATAGAATCCACCATTATTTAATAGTGTCTCTCTCCATTCAAATCTGCTTGAATCTTGATGCATATTCAGTTCACCATTTTTGTTCCACACTTTCTTTGGCATCTGCTTTCTTTTCCAATGCTTCTGCTATACTGTTGCATCAAACAAGCACTTATTCTAGAAGTTCTATTCAATTCTACAAGTGATACACTTTCTCTTTTCCATCTATTTCAGTAGATCGACCAGATGAAGGAATCTATACACTAGGTGACTTTCACAACTGTGTTGCGTGTGAGCAACATATGCTTCAGGCTTGGATGCGCATCTGTAGGCTTACCATATGCTTCTGCACTTGACTACATCAGCTCTAATATCAATTATTGAGTGGAATAAGAATGTAGTTAATTTGTTTTATGGCTGGTCCAATGGATTTCATCAAAAAGGAAATCAAAATCCTTTTCAATCTCCTTGAATCTTGCATTATCCTATAAAGGCTCAACTACTCATCTAATAAGGTAATTCTTCAACTATGCTTGACTCCACGCCATCCGTGGATGATTACAACAAATAATAGGATTATTGAAATCCTTTGACAACTAATAAATCCATACGAAATATATTTAGGCCTTATTTCTCCTCCACATGACAAGTATGAATATTAGAAAATATAATTTGGAGGGAAACTTATATAATTGCTTAGGCTAATGCCTATCGAAGGCTTATTCAACTAGTCCTTGCTAGATGCTCTTGCATCAAGTGGCCTATGCTAAATATAGTGAGTAAAAAAAAGAGATGTTTACTTAGATTTTTGGGTGACTATTTGACAATGACTATGCCTTAGAAATGAAAATGAACATATAATAAGATTGTAGTTTGTTTAGTTTAGGAACTGATTATTTGTATATGAATGGTTGGTTCTATTGGATTAGGTTAGTATTACCAATTAATACTAATCTGAGAGAAAATATGAAAATATGACTATATAGTCATCAATGTTTGTCTCTATATGTTTTATATTTTTAATCCCAAACCTTGATGATGCACACAATTTCATAAATTAGTCTCCTTGGCCTTCAAACCATAGGTGTGCTTGGGAGCTCTAGAAACTTTAAAAAATATGAAAGTGTAATGGGATAAGGTGATCCCAATTGTCATTGTTTGATGATTAATTATTACCTACATATCTAATACTTTGAGGATGTAAATTAAGCCACATGTAGTTATCTAACCTAGTGTGATTGTAAAATTGTGCTTCTTCTCTATGTGTATGGAACTAATAATTTGTATTTAAAAATTAAACATTATTTATTTGAATGGGATATTGTATAGACTTGGCTTGTGAATTCTCTTAGTGATAGGTTTGTAATTTGGGAAGAATATTTTCCCAATGTGCAATAGTGTATATATGTATCTTAGATAAGTTCCAAGTCCCTTCAAAATGAGACTTTGATTTATTTATATATGACCTCAATTAGGTAAATTTCTCACAACTCTCACATGCTAGAAAGAAAGGCTAACCATAAGGAGATATTTTAATTTGAAAATTAGTTGTTGCTGAGGGTGGGTTAGTTCTGACTAGTTCGAGTCATTATCTACTGGTGGTAACCATTGAAATTGGTATAACTAACCTATATACAAGTGAATTAAAATCAAAGTCTAGAGATATTCATGTAGGATATCAAGTAGGTTTGAAATAAATAGTGTTTTAGGATCACTTTGTCCTAAATCTTCTAATTTTTATTTGGTATTATTAATAAAATCTCAGACATATATGGTTTGCAAGTCATTACTTTTGTTATTTGTAATTATCCCAAATATATGGGGGGTAATAGATATCTTGAGTATAATAGCTTATGTAAAGGGTTTGTGTAAGAGTAATGATTATTTATTGAATATTTTTCAAAATACACTCAAAGGAGGTTTCCCCATTGAAGAGGATCACAATACTTTTTAGTAAGATTTTATCATTTTTAATACAATATTATTATTTTCGTTCTATTCTTTACATATTGATTATATTTATGTTATTATATTAATTTGTCTACAAATAGGTTCCTAAAATTTGGTATCAAAGCCCTTTCCAAGTCTATTTTTCTATAGGAGTATTAAGTGGTTTAGGGTTCTCTACTTCTATCGATTGTATTATCTCACCTTGCCTAATTGGGATATTGGTGATTATAAATTTGCAACAAGGTGGTGGAACTTAGCTTCTTCCCTACTTTTTTATCTTCTATCTTCTTTCTTTAGGTTATAAATTGTGTTATGGTAATTTTTAAAATAACATAAAGTTGTTGTTTCAGGGTAAGTGGTTATTAGTTTTCCATGACTCTATAGAGTGAGTGGTTATTCCTCCATGCACAAGCTAGTAGACATCATTATATATGGATTTATTATTTCATGTACCTTTAGGTATATAGAAAAAATTTCATTTATTTTCACATAATATGTATAGGAAGCCTTAAGCTATTTGTTTTTATGATACACCACTAAGCGATTAAGCTCTGGAAGTGATAATGGGCTATAGATTGGATATTCATTATAATTAATGCTTTGAAATATTGAGTGGATAGTGTTTTATAAATGATATTAGTATATTTTCAAGGTCATAGACCAAACACAATCTATAGTATCCCCTTTTATAACTTAGGAATTTTTCCAATCTCATATCTGATTAGGAATTCTTGAAAACTATAGTAATAACCAATAGTAAAAAAAATAATATCATATTTTGATAGTTGATAGGAACACAATAATCAAAGCCACCAAAAGGGTCAAAATGTATCAAAATAATTACCTAAACTTGTTGCAGTAGCTAGAAATGTTAAAATGTTTTAAAATAGTTACTCGAACTCATTGAAATAGCCAACCATAAGAAACTAATAAGAATAAATTGACTAGACGCCAAATACAATGCTATGATTTTATTGTAGAGATGAACATTATAATGGGTATTTAAAAATATCATTTTTTCTCCTTAAAAATTTATTTTTCATCTATAATACAAAAATTTGTTTTTTCACTCTTATGAAAATTATACCATTATGATCATCTCATTGAGATGATAAATTTAATATATAATATCAGTTATCATTTTTTGGCAACCCCAAACCCTTATAGTCAATGGTTTTCACCCATGTTAGAAGTCACTCTATAGAGTCATGGAAAACTAATAACCACTTACCCTCTATTAACTACCTATATTAACCCTCACTCTATAGAGTCATGGAAAACCCTCAAGCTAGGGTCTCAGATCAAATGTAGATCTCCCTTTGGGAATTTGCATAATCAATGTGCTTGGTAGATGTAAGAATGAACTTTTGCCTATGCCCTTCCTTGATCAAGCGTGCAAATTTATGTGTGATGCAGAATGTTGAACTATACTATTGACTGATTTTTATTATGTAATATGATAAAGTAGTAATTGCTAGATATAAAATGCCTTATGTAGTCCTTTATATAGGAGACTCTTTGTTTTGAATTTGGGAGCTTTATTCAGATTTGGTCGACATTATAAAACTTAAGGATGAAGCTAAGAAAGGGGTTGGGACTCATTAAGTAAGGTAAACTGACTGTTGGAGCCAAAAAATGCCATTAGACATGAGCAATAGAAATGGACACCCTAGGGTCTAGTGATGTAGTCTAAGCCCAGTACTCCTATCCTACATGATCGAGACTTGGGGGGATCAAATTAGCTTAAGAAATATAACTTGACTGAGGTGGAATGATCATTTGAAAGGCTCGAGATGACTAAAAATAAGTAAAAAGGTGACTCAAGCATGAAATAAGACTAGGATGAGTAACACGAAAGATATGGCTCAATGTGAACAAGGTTTATATTCTCTAGTCAGAGTCTCCTATGAAAGGACATGATATGTGTGATTTCTTGACCAGTTTAGGGTGTATACATTTGCCTCCCTTTTAATCTAGTGATGCAATGAAATGAATTACTAGAGTAACAAAAATAAAATAAAATTGTGTACCTAAACCTACTTATGTGAAGATAAATGTGATGTAAAAGGGTCCAAATCACTTCCTAGCCAAGGAAGTGGATGGAGAGCCGAATAGTGCCTGGAGAAAGAAAGAATCCCTGAAATGGATGCCCCCTATATTGAATATGAATGTAGAGTCCATGTAATCATGAAGAAGGAGGGTAATGCTTACTCTTTTTGTTGAATCTAACTGAAATTAGAAATGCTCGAAGGCCCAAAATAAATGTCTGTCCTCTATCCCACATAAACTCATGTAATCTATAATGTGTGTATAGAATTTGTATGCTATGAAGAGCAAAATATATCATGCCCCCACTCTAAAAAATCTAAATTGGAACTAAGAAGTACTCAAAGGTTCAAAACCAATGTCTTCCTTCTGTCCTACACAAATTCATGTAGTCTGGGTCTGGGTAATGCTATGAACCAACCATTTTAGATGAATATACAATCCAACCTAGTGAAAAATTGGATACTATTGGGTCTAATCTAAAAAACTAGTCAATGTGTAAGAACATAATGGCATGTCTTGTCATTCCATCTATATAATCTTAAGTGATGAAGAACATGAACATCTGTGTCATGCACCCAAATCTTGGTATGCATCTATATAATTTGGTAATATATATAACCACATGTGATATGGCCTATCATGTTATGCCCCATGTGAAAATTGGAGATCACAACACTATGCTCTACACTATGCCTATAATCTGCTATCTAGTCCTATAATTGTGTCATTTTGTATGAAGTTGTATGTGTGAGATGTGTAGTAATGTACATGCCCCCAAATCTAGTATCTAAGTCTGAATCTGTATCAAAGTCACTACCTAATTTGAACCATTGTATCTAAATAGTCTATGTATATGTAAGCTAAAATAGCTATGGATCTATATGATCTGAACCACTATACTTAAATAGTCTGAGTATCTATAAACTAAAGTTGTATCTCCCTGAATGTCCTGAGTAATGTTGAGTGACCCATGTAATATGAATCACTATATATTTTGATTGATATGAGTTGAATCTAAAATCTAAACAATGGAGGTGTAAGAACCATGGTGTATCCACCTATGAGAGTGGATGGGTATGCTAGGTAAGTGTAGGAATAGGAATAGTAGGAATGATGCCCCCCTTTTAGGGAGAGCGATAAAATTTATGATAGAGGAGGTTGAGTCAAAAGTGATGACTGGTGGTGTAATGATAGAAACAAAGTTGTTATAGTTTTAATTTATTGAAAAGTTTTATGATTGATTAGACTGAGTTGTTAAAATTGGAACAAGTTTTTAATTGGTGTGATCAAGATGTATGTCTGGTTGTAATATAAATATAAATATGTGCATGTCATAGTTGGAAAATAAATTAGTAAGATATAAAGGCTCACATTATGTTGAAGGTATCATTATCATGATTTAAGGGAATAAAATGTTTTAAAAAATGGATTTAAAGGGTTCAAGTTATGGGAAAAATGGTTTTTGCTTTGATTGAGAAAGATGGGTAATATAAGAAGTTGGGTTGATTCTTGATTAATTTGTGCATTAACTAGATTGAGATTTGGAGATCTGGAGTAGGATATATTCTAAGGAGATGATCCCCTATTGCGACCCAATTTGAATAGTTGGTAGTTGAGGTTTAGGTTGGTGGCAATGTTACCCTAGTTAATAGCTAAAACACATAATTTTTACCTATTTAGAAGCCTATTTTTGAGCTATTTAAAGTGTCTTAGGAAATTTTTGACTAGTTCCAATACTCCTATCTAGGAGTCAACACTCATTTTTAGGGTTCAACACTATTGTCTAGGTTTCATCACTCCTGTCCAATGCTGGTGTCCTTTTTGTAGTGTTATTATCTACTGAGCTTGATTTTCTAAGATTCTGATTTGTTACATGTTGTTGTGTAGCTTAGCTATTTAATTGGCATGGTTTGACTAATATATATGCTATTTTCTTGTGTTTTTTAGGGTGAGGTATGGATGAGATATTTCCCATTCTGTACCTCACCCTGTAATGGTAAAATTGGTAACATCCTTGATGGAGGGGATGCTCCCAAGTATGAGGATCTTGCACCAATCCAAATGATGGGAGGTAAGTAGCAATTATATTTGAATTGTGTACAAGTTTGTGATTTTTTAGCTTGATTTCAAATGTTTTATGACTTATAGAGGCAAAACCCTCCTCTAAAATTCACCAATCATAAACCCTCTAAAATTCACCCTTATTAAATGACTTATAGAGGTAAAAATATATTCTTATTTAGAAAAAGGGCTATGTTAAAAATATGACAACTAAAATTCTCTAGAAGACACAAGTGCATTGAGCATAAGTTTTATTTATTAGAATTCAAATCATCACAAGATGTTGAAGAATAGGAATATGCTCAATATTCTCGTGATGAAGAACCTAAAGCTAAATAGCCTAGTGCTACATAGTTTCACCCTAAACATCAGTGCATGCCATGGTTGGGGAACCACTCCTCAAACTATGAGAGTAAAGGGGTATTTTAAGAAATATCCCCTCAATATTATCATTAATTATAGTATCAAACATAGCTTCATTAATACTAGGCTTATCAAATAGGCTGATTTATATGTTTATCTTTGTTCAAATTTTGATATCATGATCACCAATGGAGGAAACTTAAATTGTAAGTAAAATCACCATAATTTATGCATTATAGTGTAAGACTATAATTTGAAATTAGATGTTTTTGCTTTTCCTTTCAGAGGTTGTGACATAGTTTTAGGATCACAGTGGATTTAAACACTAGGCATTATCCTATGTAATTTCTAGAGCTATGAATGTAATTCATTAATAAGGACCAACAATATAAATTAAGAGGCCTCACACTAGCCTTAAAAATATAATTAACTCTCACGAGATTATAAAAGGGATCTCATGAGATTGTGCCCAACTTTGTATCACCCAATTCAAAGAATCTTTTGATTCCAACCATCCACCAAATTTATAGGACCTCTTATCAAATCATGGTATTAATTTTGAGGAAAATAATGTCTTTCCCCCACAACAACCAAAATATCATGTGATTCAGCTAATTCCAAGTAGTGTACCTCCAAACATTCACCCTTACTAGTAACCATTTATATAAAAAATGAAATAGAAAAAATGATGCAAGAATTTTTGTAGTCTAGAGTTATTAGTCCCAACATTAGTCCTTAATCTTTTCCTCTATTGTTGATATGGAAAAATGATGTGTTTTGGTGCCTCTCTAGTAAATTTCATGCACTAAAAAACTCACTATCAAGTAAAATTTTCCCATTCCAACAATTGATGAGTTTCTATAATAATTACTTGGATCACGATTCTTCTTGAAGATCGACTTGTGATCAAGATATCACTAGATCTTCATAAAGGAATAGATATTCCCAAGACATCTTTTTGAACTCATGATAGCCAATATGAGTTTCTCGTCATACCCTTTGGCCTCACCAATGTTCCATCAACCATTAAGGACTTAATAAACAAGATATTCTATCCATTTATACATAAATTAATCTTAGTGTTCCCTTAAGATATCATTGTGTATAATCATACCTAGGAGGAGCATTTGATACATTTAGACCACTCCTTCCTACTCGTTGATAAACACTTATGTTCCAAATGTTCCAAGTATGTTTTTATCCAACATTAAATTGAATATATTAGACACGTCATCTCTAAGGAATGCATCAAAATTGATCTTGAAAAAAATTAGGCTATGATAAAATTCCCTGAACTAAAATCATTGAAGAGGCATTACATGTTTTCAAGCTTAACTAGGTATTATAGAAAGTTTTTAAAAAGATATGGGGAAATTACCTATCTATTAATATCCATATTTAAAAAGATGTGTTTAAATGGTTTGAGTTAGCATAAAAATACTTTAAACTACTCAAGCATGCAATGTGAACTACACATGTTCTAGTTATGCCTAACTTCTCCAAACAATTTGTCATTAAAAGTGATGCCTTAGGAAGTGGCATTAGATCTATTCTAATGTAGTAATCTTAACTCAAATACACCAAAAAATTAATTAGGGTAAAAAATTATTCATTCCACATATGAGAAAGATATGATATCTATAATTTATGGTATCAAAAAGTGTCATCTACACCTATTGAGGAGGCACTTTTGAATAAAAATTGATCATCATGGCCTTAATTACTTATTACATAAAAGAGTCTCTTTAATTGAGCATCATAAGTAAGAAGCCAAATTAATTCAATATGAATTTGAAATTACCTACAAGAAGTGTTAACATAATTTCATGGTAGATGCATTGTCTCATAGGTTTGAAGAACAAATAACCTTGTGCACACTATTCTTATTCATACCACATTGGATGGATTAAGAATGACAAGAATGGCCATGAAACCAATATTTACCAACTAATTCAAGAAGTGACCACTAATTATACCTCTCAACCAAATTACTCTTGGTATGGTAACTATTTAAATCACAAAGGAATTATATTATTTACACCAAAATCAGCACTGAGATACAAAATTTTATTAGAGTTGCATGCCTATTCATTAATAAACCACTTAGGTTTTTTAAAACCTATGAAAGGATATGCCAAAAAAAATTCTAGTAAGGCATTAAACATGACATCAAATATTTTGTGGAAGAATATGAAAGGTGTTAATGCAACAAATGGAAAACTACCACCACCCTGGGTATGTTCCAACCTTTTCTTGTTCCTAGCTAAGTATGGTAAGATATTTCCATGGATTTTATTGAGGGAATACCTAAGTAAAAAATGAAATAAGTGATTCTTTTAGTAGTGGATTTAATCTCCAAGTATGCCCTTTTTTTCAATTAGCCATCCTGTTAATGCCTTCACTATTGATTAAACCATTCTTGATCAAATCTACCACTTTAATGGATACCGACCTCCATGGTATGTGACTATGATTTCAATTTTAGTAGTCACTTCTAGAAGGGAATTTTCCACCACTATGACGTTAATCTTAAGTTGAGTTATGTCTACCATTCATAAACTTGTTAGTGTAGGCTTTTATTTCATTTAATGTTTTTTTCCTACACATGTCATTTAGCTTACTTAGGTATTATTAGGTCATTAGGGAAGATAATACCACATGCTTGAGGATGTTGATTCATGTGTATATTTCACCTATATATTTACCTTTACTATATCCATTGTGCTATTTATTTAGTCACAGAATTATTTGCTATGGGTTGTGGTAACTTTAAACTAATAAATTCATGATCTGTGTGAGATGTAAGCTTTGTGTAATCAATCCGATCAAGATAATTCTAAATACAAGATTATCTAGTTCTGATCCAGCTTGATTTCATTTTAAACAATGTAGTTATTATTCTCTTTGATTCCACATTATAATCTTGTCCTCGTGTTTGATTCTCTCTAGTGAGATCTTGAATGATTTTATCATGGTATCCATTGATGCAGGTTTTGACATGCAAGCAAAAATTAGGCAAAGGGGTGTTTAATCCCTAGCCTCTCCTAAAAGGAGGGAAGTCATGCAAAGAAAATACATCCCTAAGGTCTAAATGTACTAGGTTTTGGTATACCACATTATTACCAATCCAACCAGATCTTAAAACCATTCCCTAAGCTATTATAGCTCCCTTGCACACTCCAATATTTTTCCTCTTTTCGTCCCTCTTTTCCTCACCTTGATCCCCTTTAGCTAGTTGACTGTACTAGGTTGACTAGGTCAACCCTATACATTTTTTAGCCTCTAATTACTATACAGGGTCAACTAGGTTGACCCTATATTATTTAGGGTATTTTTCACTTAGAGTTTCATCTGCCCTTTAGCTGACCTAGCTCGAGACATAGTGATTTATCTCCTAAACACATAAAGGGTCAACTGGGTTGACCCAGTACAACTAACATATTCAAAAGGATTCAGGGTGAGATCCTCCTATAAATACAAGATCATTTCATCATTATTTCAATATGTAATCAAGAGTTATTATTCACAAATGATTCTTTACAATCAACTCTTCCACCATTTTACTTGAGGAGTCTTAGCTTAGGGTTTCTACTTGGAAAATCTAGTCTTGTGGATAAGTATTGAATGCTTTGGCCTTTCTTAGTTATCCTTAAAAACCATAAAAACCTCTTACAAATCCCCTTTATGTAAGAAAGAGATTGAGTCTCAATGGGTCCACATTTAGGTAAGTCTATTCTAATTTTGTTTTCCTCTTTTTAGTAGATAGAAGTAGCATAAGTATTGGCTCGAATAATATTACTCTTAATAATCCATGTGTTAGGGTCTTACTCATATTTATCTTAGTTTAGATTCTCTTATACATGTTTTTATTACTTTACTAACCCCTCATATTATGATACAAGCTTTAGTGTAAACTAGATTAGATTTACTTTCTTGTTTATTAGGCATAAGTAAAGCATTAAACCAAGGACTCTTTTAGGGTTGTTGGGTGCTTGTGTTAGACTATAGGATTTGAAACCCTTCATAGCATGGTATATTGTGAGAAGTGATCCCCTAATTGAGTCTAGTGGATCCCCATATTGGTCATGCTCTTGCTTAATAAATGTATTCCCAATCAAAAGTGTAGGTATGCTCTATTTCCTCCAAGCCAGGATTGATTTATAAACATGATGTATTTTTGATTGTATACATTATGATGAACCCAATGTGAATCCTATTACACTACTGGTTGGATTGTATTCACATTTCCACTTTCTTCTTAGTATTTTACTCACTTTGGCTTCACCTTCATAATACATTATGGTGAACCCGACGTGAATCCTATCCCACCACTAGTTGGATTATCTTCAAGTTTCCACTTTCTTCTTAGTATTTTATTCACTTTGGCTTCAATTTCATATTATATTCTGGTGAACCTGACGTGAACTAACCCTTGTAGGATTTGTTCACTTTATTTCATTCTTTTTTTATCATTTTATTTTTCATATATTTGTAGTACTAGCTTGACTCTATCGACTAAGTATCTTTTCATACCTACTTTCTATCTAAGATATAGAACTAGGTTGACCTAGTCAACCTTATATTCCTATTTGATTAGTTTTCAACCCTTGTCTAGTGTGCTAGGTCGACCCAGTAGACTATGTATAGTTTGTAAGCCCTATCTAATGTGTTAGGTCAACCCAGTATAATCTTTTGCTTTGCTTTATGTATGACTTAATTATTTATTTTCATGACTTCGTTCTTTGTCTCTATCTATTATTTTTATGGCTTAGCATCCTTTTTATTTCCTCAAGCATCATATCCCCTATCATAATCTTCTTGGATAACCGAAATCCATGTAGAAACTATATGGGATTCTCTTTGCTTCTTATCTTTTCCTATCTTTTCTTCTTTTTTATCTGTTGGGGCATCTTGTAATTCCCATCCACACATTTCTCTAGTCTTTGGGGCATCTTGGGATGCCCACCCACATATCCTTTTAGACTTTGGGGCATCTTTTGATGCCCATCTCTACATCCACTTACCCTTTGGGGCATCTTGTGATGCTCACTCTTATTTTCCATTACATGTTACCAAACTAATTCAACTTCAAGAAACCTTTCAAGACACATAGGCTTGTCTATCAAATACTCATCCTTAATATAGATGTTAGTATAGGATACTTTCCTTTTTTTCATGATTTATATCTACATCTATCTAACACTTTTTTTAGGTTACTTATATAGGTCTATCCCTCTGCATCAAGTTCCTTCCATTCACAAACCTTTCGTCCTCCCTTTTGGTCTTTTGGTTTATTGATGTACCATAGTCTTCTTTATCTTCTTGAATTTTCTCTTTTTAGAAGCCCTTGGGTTTTTATTTTATGATTTGCTTCGTAAGACCATGGATAGGACCTGACATTCCTCATAAAACTACCATATTTTTGCTTATCTTAATTTATCTTTTACTTGCTTATTGGCACCCTTATGGGTTTCTATTTTATAAATTTTTAGTGTAAGACCATGGATAGGACCCAAACCTCATAAAATGACCATATTTTCATATTTTTACATCTTTGTTCTCAAACTTTAGCTTTTGCTTCTTTTAATAGATGGAATTTGTACAAATAATCTATGTTAGCATGTTTTCCTCCATTTCCCTCATTCTTATGATAAGGAATCACACTTTACTATCATTATACCCCTTTTTTCTCTTTGTCACATTTTTTTACAATTTTAAGTAATTCATATTGTTCCATGTGTCATTCCTCTTGATTTCCCCTTTCTTTCACTCCACATTAGATAAAATAAGGTCAAAGTCAAGACAAAACTTTTATTTCACCTAGATTAATGAGTCTCTTAGACCCATGCTCTTTGAAGTTCTCTCTCTTAGAAACCAAGTCCCAAGTATTCAAATGAAAGTCATATTTATCACCCCTATTTGTTTTCCAAATCTGTATGGAGGAGGAATAGAAAAATATATCAAGAAAGTTAAAATCCAAATCATTTGAATCAAAAGGCAACATACAAATCTCAAAAGTCAAATTCATACCAAAAGATGTGATTACAAGGACATCTCCTATCTCCAAGCAAACCATAAACTCCACAATTGGCCTCACATATAGCCAAGGTCCATTGGGGTATGGTAAGCCAGTATATTGGAATAGGAAAATTCAACAAACTCTATGGTGCTACCTAATTTCTCACATAAGTACCCAATCTTTGTAGTAAATTGATGGCTTTGTAAGGGGTCCTGAGGAATGGGGAACATGTTGTGGAAAGGTAGGTCCATTTTACTTTTCATGCATATAGCCTTCATAGGATGATCTATATACTTCATTTTTTGACCTAATACTTGTGTGGCTAAGATAAGTTCTTTGGATTCCTTAATGTTAAAAGTCTTCTTGTTTTGACAAACTTAATTAGAGTGTCTTAACTTTTATAAAGAGTTCCTCTACCTTGGTTTTTCCTTCATTGTCCCCTCTACCCATTTCATTTCCCCCCTTGACAGACAATTTGTGGTTCCAAATCTATTTTCCCTTCTTCTTTAATTCCTTCTTCATCACCTCTTAAAAACATGCTAGAACTACTTTGTTTCAGTTTTATCTATCCTTAGAGTGAAACAACATGTTTGAGCAAACTATGGATTACTTATTTCTTTTTCACCATGATTTTACATTTCTAGACCTACTTTACTTTCCTTTTACCATTTATCATTTGTCTTACTATCCTGCTATCATGGACACCTGAGTTTGTACCTTTTTTCAATTTTTGAGTGAATTTGGCTTGTTACTTCTCACTTATGAATGTTTTTTTCCCTTTTATGCACCTTTTTCCATTGTTGAGTGAGATAAGGATTGTTACTGCTCACTCATCAATGTTGTTTTACCATTTTATTTCCTATTTTTACCATTGATTTGTTTTATTACCATCTTGTTTGAAATGTATCCTTGGTTTGACTTGGTGAGTTTGCCTTTCTTACTTAAGGATAGCTTGTTTGAATTTTTAGATCTTTAGTAGCCTTGGCTTTTTAGTTACCCAATCTAATCTTATTTTTTGACTTGGTCATTTGCTCTAACATAGCATCTATCACCCAAACTTGCCAAATTTCCCAAGTACATCTCATCTTCATAGCACTAGCTATCTTATCTTATCTTGTGTTTGTTTGCTTTTTCTCTTTAGTTTTGTATTTTTGGGTTTATCTAAAGCAATCTATGCACCCTACACAATCAAAACTAACAACACAATATATAATCATCTAGGGATAAAGGTAAGTCAAGGTATGGATTATTTTACTTTTTAGTCATTTACTTTCCATTTATTTCCCTTTTCAGTCATTTACTTTTAGTTATTTTTGCTTTAAAATACTACAATGTTTTTAGCATCAATGTTGTGTTATTATGTTCTTTCTCAAATTACCATCCCCTATTGCACCTTCATGAAACATGATGATATTCAAGTGGGGAATTTGTATACACATACTATTTTCAACTTTTATCAAAAATTAATGCTTTACATCTTGTAGGAACCCATCGAGACTCAATCTCTCTAAGTGTATGCCTTAAAGGGTACATCGGGAAGTAGGTGGGTAGATCTTTGGTGATTCTTAAGATTTTTGTCCCTTATTTCCACATTATTACCAATTAAAATAGATCTTGAAACCATTCCCTAAGCTATTACTCTTCCCTTGCACACTCCTCTCATCATTTTCCACTTTTCATCTCTATTTTCCTCACCTTGATCCCCTTTAGCTAGTTGACTGTACTAGGTTGACTCGTTCAACCCTGTATAGTTTTAAACCTTTGATTACTATATAGGGTCAACTAGGTCAAATCTATACTATTTATGGTATTTTTCACTTAGAGTTTCATTAGTCCTTTGGTTGACATAGTTTGGGACCTAGTGATTTACCTCTCAAAAACATATAGGATCAACTAAGTCACCCCCATACAACTGACATATTCAGAAGGATTTAGGGTGAGATATACCTATAAATACAAGATCATTTAATAATTATTTCAATATGAAATCAAGATTTATTAATTTCTCATTCTTCTTTACAATCTGATCTTCCACCATTATACTTGAGGATTCTTAGCTTAGGGTTTTTACTTGGAGAATCTAGTCTTGTGAATAAGTATTAAATGCTTTGGCCTTTCCTATTTATCCTTAAAAACCATAATAACCTCTTGTGAATCCCATTTTTGTAATGGAGAGATTGAGTTTTGATGGGTTCACATTTAGGTAAGTATATTCTAACTTTGTTCTCTTCTCTTTAATAGATAGAAGTAGCATAAGTATTGGCTCAAATACTATTACTCTTCATATTACATGTATTAGGGTCTTAATCATACTTAGCTTAATTGAGATTCTCTTATACATGTTTTGATTACTTTACTAACCCCTCATATTACGCCATAGGCTTTAGTGTGCAATACATTAAATTTATTTTCTTGTTTATTAGACATAAGTGAAACATAAAACATAGGACTCTTTTAAGGTTGTTGCATGATTATGTTAGACTATAGGATTTGTAACCCTTCCTAGCATGGTGTATTATGATAAGTGATCCCCTAATCAATTATAGTAGTTCCCAATATTATTCATTCTCTAGCTTGACAAATGTATTCCCAATCAAAAGTGTAGGTATGCTCTATCTTCTCCAAGTTAGGATTGATTTATACACATGATTGCATACAATTATAATTTTCCATTTAATTAAAAATAAATTAAAATTCATACAATCATTAAAGAATAGAAAAATAACTATTTAATGACAAGCTAAAATAATAAAATGGAAGATAGTATCCTAAGAAAGCAAGAAAATGTATGGTTTTGTATATCTCCTTTTCACAATCCATAAAGAGCCAACCCTTATTATGGCACAAGTGCTGATCTTAAATAAGCATGCAAGCCCAAGGAGTTTGAAATGAAGTTTAAATTCAAATTCACCCACTCATGGGTGTATTTAAAAAAATCATCAACATGTCATGCCCACTCACAATCCATTAGGGGTGAATCTCACTCTGTTGCATCATGAAAGTATCAAGAACCATGCTGGACCAAATCAATAATGAATGTCGAGGGGGAATTCAGATGACATTACATTGGGATATCTAGCTTCCCATGTCTTGTGTAGTTATATCCATGCCTCTTGATGGTTTTGATGGATATATGTGATTTTAAATTTAAGATAGTTATTTGATAGATATGTAGCCAACATGTCATTTTATTGAATTTGATGGCCCATCTAGTTGTCAAAACTATCAAGAGGCATGGCTCTAATCACACAAGATGTGAGTAGTTGGTTATCCCAATGCAATCTCAACTGAATTCCCTATCAAAATTAATTATTGATTTGGTCCAAAATGGTTCCTAATATTTTTATGATGCAACATAATGGGATTCACCCCCAATGGACTGTGAGTGGGCATGCCACATTGATGATTATTTTAACTACCCCATGAATGGGTGAATATGAATTTAAACTTTATTTCAAACTCCTCAAGCCTATGTACCTATTTAAAATAAACTCTTGTGCCATAATAAGGGTTGTATCCTTGTGGATTTGAAAAGGAGACATACATAACTATACATTTTCTTTGTTTTTTAGGATAGTATCTTCCCTTTTCTTATTTTAGCTTGTTATTACTTAATGATTATATGAATTTCAAGTTATTGTTCATCAAAAATAAAATTATGATAATTGGAATAATGTTAATTTTAAATGGTAATTTTTTTACATTTTTATGGTAGTGATTCCCTTCTTTTATGGTTACTCTCTCCAAGAATTTTACACCATTTTTAGTTGGAATTGTGCTAAGTCTAGCTGAAATAAAGATTCATCTTATGAAATTCATTCATTCAAAAAATTATGGGTTCATTTATGTTTACAAAAAACTTTTTATCTCTTTACCTTTAATATTTTTCTCTTTCTTTATAACTAGGTTAATAGGAATATAACAATTTGAAATGAATGGTTTATCTTGATTTTTTTATACTTGTATCTAAAGTTTATCATTTTTATTGCATTTTTGCATTCTTAGACATGATAAATTGATGAAAGAAGTCAACTTATGAAAGAAAATAAATCTTGGAAGCATGACCCATGTTGAATACCTTAGTCAAAGTTAATTCTTTTATTTTAATTTGCTAAATTAGGCCCCTTACATGGAGTAGTTCACATTAGACAACTAAGTGAAGAACTAATAGATTTAGACCTTGGGGAAGTATTTTCTTCATAGGATCTGCCTCCTTTTAGGAGAGGCTAGGGATTAACAACCCCTTTGACTAATTTTTGGTTGCATGTCAAAACCCACATCAACATGTTCTAGTTTTGGAAGAAGGTCCTGAATAATTATTTGAATTTATTAGCTAAAAACTTGAGTTAGGGCATTTCATAACCCTTATATCTGACTGAGCTAAAACTTCTCTTAAGCTAGAGGGTAGAAATATTAATACCTGATCAATGTCTACTAGGGATAACTTGGAGCTCTTAAAACTCCATGACCATAGAAGACCAAAACCAAGAGCTAACAAAGGGAAAGGAAAAGTTAAAATTGTACAGTCAATTGGAAGTTTATCAATAACTTCATCTCCCCCTTTTGTTAATCCATTTATAATCCCATAGCCTTTACTAATGGCCAACATTGCCAAGCTTGGACAAGTAGGCTATTGTCTTATGATTGTCCCAGGCATGGCTCATGATTTTCCCAAGAATCTAGATAAGTTATGTCTCAAATTCATAGTATTATTTGTCCAAATAGTCAAAGAACACATACAATCCTTTGAATACATCTTGATCAGAACCCATGTCCAAAATGAGGATGCTTTTGATAGGATATTTATCTACTCATTAGGGTAATCAACATATATTGGTATCTTGGGTTACCCATGGGGTCTATTACTATCTAGGTTGAGTTATAAATAGTGTTTGTAAATCACTTTAAATTTTTGATTGACCTTACAATCATATATCATCAATTTACAATCATTAGTAGAGAATATATTGATCCTATGATCATGTTCAATTCTTGATTCCCTATGCTCTGCCAATATCTTAAATACCCTTACTCTTAGACTAAAGAAGCTTTCATACAAACCTATCTTTGGGATCTAGATTCGATGACTTATATGTTCCTTGGGAGAATCCCAACAACTATAACATCACTATATTTAGCATATAATGAAGCTATTAGCATAGAAAAATAGATGGTGCCACAAGGCTATGGAATTGGCCCTTTTTTATCATTAGGTTAGCCATATGTATAGAACTAAATACCCATTATTAATCAATCCTTGAAACAAAATACACCTATGATGAATCCCATCCTAGGAACCTTATATGTAAGTCCCAATCTAGTTTATAATATGATTTCAATAAATTATCATCCTAACAGTCTAACTTATGCACCTCCTAATCATGTGGTTCCCCAGTCAAACAACCCATAATTGATCCCAAAGGCATATAATAATGTTACTATTGTGCCTACCACTAATGGGTATGTCACATCTGGTAGTGATCAATAGGCACTTCAATCCTATTTAAATCCCCAATCCCATGTTATCAATATTCATACATATACACCTACAACTAGTCTATACCTATAAGTGGCGAACCAACCCATTTCTGACAAATATTATGAAATGAGTAATCTAAAATATTTATTTTAGAAACTATCTAATGATATGAACAACCTACATAGGTAAGGGCCTCAAAATTACAATCACAATGCTAATAGCCAATTTTAGGGTAAGAATTTAAATTTCCAAAGACCTAGTAGGAAATGTAATTCTTGACCTAATATTTTAAATGTGCCTAATCCATTTAATAGTGTTAATTAGAGTAACAACACCTCCCATTCCATAAATTTCATAAACCTAACCATAAACACTTGGTGAAGATTACACAATACCATAGACCATGTAGAAACCAACTCACAGATTTCATATCTACCTCAAGCATATTTTAAAATGAGGTGGATAATATGGAGATTGTGCTTATTCCTAATGATAATCATAACCAATAAGGAGGAAACCCAAACATGACATTTGTGTTAGGAACTTATGAATTTCTATTTGAAGATGAAAATGAGCCCGAACACAACCTAGAGGAGGTCCAAGCTTTTAGATAGTTTTAGAGAGGGAACAATTATCAACTAAGGATTAAGTTGACTAGTCCATTGACCACATATACTCCCTTGAATAACACTTAGGTTCCACTCGATGTGAATTAAGGTAATAATCCTCCTCTACCTAAAGGGCCACCAAATTATTATCCACCCAAACATTCTACTACATATACTCCAAATAGTAAGAAGCTAAAGAAGACCAAACTTAGTTATGATATATTCTAAGATATTAAGAAAACTAAATCCATTATAATAATTTATGAGTTACTTCTAATTTCTAATAAAAGAGAATTATTTTAAAAAGAGTTGTCTAGTACTAAATCGAAAGAATCTGCTAAAGTTTTTGATGTACATGTTCCTCTCTACAAGGAGACAAATGAAACTCATCCCTTCCTCTTAAAAATAATGATATTTATCATAAAATTACATAAAAATTTGTTTGATTTAGGTGCTTTATGGAATGTCATGCCTTATGTTATTTTCTAGTAGTTAGGCCTAACACTTACAAATTTAAAACAAATGGTTGTCCAACTAGATAAAATAAAGATAAAGGTATTTGTGTAGATGAACAATGTCCACATGTAATTGGATTCTAATCTATGGATCCAAAAAGTCATTGACATCCAAGTGGTGGATATCCTAGATGTTTACAATATGTTGTTGAGTTATGACTAATCAAGGACTCTAAATGGATATGTAGTAACTAATTTTAGACACATGTGGCTACATTGGCATGGTTTTCCCAACCAAATAATAATATAACAAGAACCCAAGGTGGTTCATATGATCACTGAGTATAATAAAACAAATGAGATCCTCTATTAGGAATCTAAAATGTGAGTGTATTTATTGAACAAAGAATGAATGCATAATGCCCTCTATATTAACATGTTGAGTGTGTAACAAAGGCTAGAGATGAAAGATTTAGGTCTATTAGATGAATAAGACTGATATAAAATGTCTGAGTTAAAATCCTTCCCAGATATTGCTATCACATATGATAGCCTAGGACATGACAAATAAAACCAAAGTGAAGGACATTTGTGTTCTTCACAAATAAATCAAATCCATAACATAACCAAGGATGATGGATTGAAGGCAACTATTTGTTATGATTTAAATGTGGTAGAAAAACTAATCATATCAAAGACACCAGTGTTAAAAATAACATCATACCTATGGAGATAGAAATTTGATGGTTCAAAGTATAAAAATGGATGTGATGTTGGGGTGGAATTGATTAATCCAAAATAAAAGTCTTATTTGGTAGCCTATTGTGTGCAATTCAATTTCACTAATAATGTGGCCAAAATTAAATATTGGTCCATGTTGTCATGTTCACCCTTAGAAAGAAAGTAAAGAATATCAAAGTATTGGGTGACTTTGAATTGGTAGTTAAACAAGTGAAAAAATAGTATTATTATAAAGACAAATGCTTGTCCAAGTATAATAGTATAATCTATAACCTAATAGAATGATTTGATGCATTTAGAATTGAAACATTTACTAGATAGAATAATTATATATCAAATTCATTAGACACTTCCATGAGTACCTTGGAACCCATTGCCCATTTTGAGAATGAGAAGGTTTTTAATAGATCTAGTCTCTATCCCTTCAATCCTAGATGACATTAATAATCTTCAAGTCTTTAATGATGACCAACATATATTGAAATTCATCACCAATGTTGAAGTTCTCATAGATGAACCTGAAGGCAAATAGAAAACCCAAAGGAATGATCTCACTTGAATGATTATTTGATATGAACTATTGGGAGAATGAGAAGAATTCCACCCATATGAAAGGTATGTGTCATGAATAGTACAACTTGGATGGTGAAAATGAAGTGACTAAAGTGTTTTTAGGCACCACTTATACCCCAAAATGGAAATAATATTTTGTACAAACTCTCAAATAATTTAATGATGTGATTGCATGGAGTTATAAATATCTCAAGGTATTTAATACTTCCATTTTGACACATACTATTCCCATCAAGCCTAGAGTCAAGCCATTTAGGATAAGACAAAGGCCTATGAATCTATTTCTAGAGAACTTATTTTTTAAATAAGTACAACAATTGTTGGTAGCAAGGATCATCTTCTTGGTGAGACATTCTACATGGGTAGATAACCTAATACTAGTGAGGAAAAAGAATGGGGAGATTAGATTATGTGTTGATTTATGTAACCTCAAAAAATATTGATAAAAGGATAACTACCCATTGCCTTAATTAGATGAAGTTTTGATGATTGTAAATGGGGCCCAAATGATGTCCTTCCTTGATGGGTATTTAGGATCTAAAATCAAGTGGTGGTAAATTATGAAGATAAAATCAAGATAAATTTCACTAACAAGTGGGGCACCTACACATACAAAAGAATGCATTTTATCTTGATTAATGTAGTTTTCACTATGTTTTTGTATTATTTTATTTTGCTTATGATAAAAAGTAAAAATTAAAGAAAGGGAGAAGGTGTAGATGAACCCAAATGTAGTTGTGCATTTTGTGATCTAGACAATGTGAATTACTCCTCTTTGTATTGGGAGGAATGACTTTCAATAATAAAAATACTAGAAACTAGGTTGATTAGTAATATTGGAGGATGGATTACCTAAAAATTATTAGATACAAGTACAAGACTTCCCTATAAGGTTATCAATCCACTTGTTTTAACAAATTATGTTCTGAAAAATGATGATAAGAAATGCTTGCATAAAGGAATGAAAATTACTTTCACACAATGTAATAAAATGCTTTCCAATAAAAGTATTACTTTAAAAAAATGATATTAACTTATTCAAAATAAATGTTAAAGTGCCAAAATATGATTCAGATAGTTGCTTTTGACTCTATGTTGTAACATGGGTTTAAAAACAAGGTTTTGGGTTGGAGATTATAGGTACTTTTAACTTGATATTTTGGGAAAATAGGATTACATAGAGGCTGATGCCAATCACTGGATAACTAGTTTTGGTCAAGGGTAACTAATGTTGGTTATTGTGTGTTTGTTAAATTTTTGCATTTTGGATAGAAATGGGTTTTGGGCTAGTTGTAAAGGGCTTTGTGGGCTATTTGAAGGTTGGTTGATGGTCATAAAGATAGAATGGATATTAAAGGATATCAAACATAGAGGTTTAACACTCAAAAGGTTAGGAATGGTTAGTGGGTTTTTGGTGAAAAAGGGGTGTTAGAGTTGTAGAACTCCAACATAAAAGAGAGTGTGGGGAGATATTGAAAGGGTGTGAAAAAGCAATAAACTACCAAAACCAAATACTAAACTTATAAAAATCACCAAGTACTTAGATGTTGTGGAGTTGCTAACTTGAAGATGACTTGAAGTTGAGTGAGAGATGATTGGAAGCCTAAAACAAAATTGGTAGAGTAACGACACTTGAATCCTTGGTATTGAGGTGATGAAGCACTTCTTGATCTTTGGATTGGTTCTCTAGTTCACTAGAAATCTCTAATTTGCACAAGAGTTTAGTTCTTATGATTAAACCTCCTAAGAAAGGGTTACAAACCATTCTTAAGTAATTGATGTCATTCTAGGTCAATTAGCATCGATTTAGGGATGACCAACATTATTCAAGGTGGAAATGGTCTAACTTTCTAAAAATAGTGTTTTGTACTCAATTTTGGTAGTTAAGACCATTAGAAATGGTTTGAGCTTATTTAAGGAAGCATGGTCATATAGGTAGGAATAGTCTAGGAGGTTAGGACTTAAATGCTAGGTTAGGAAATGGCCTTAATTCAAGGTGTCACTAAGTTAGCCATGGGATTAGTTAGGGTCAAGTGTTACTAAGATTTTATTAGCTTAATTAATTAAGCTAAATGTGGGTATAGGGGTAAAAGGGTGTTTTACAGGTGTTTAACAAATTTTATAACCCAAGGGGGTTAAAAAGGTGTGATATGACATATAGAACCATTGGTGAAATTTTATAGAGTCTACATTTTACCCCATTCTATTGTGTAGTTTGCATCAATAAGATGCAAAATAAAAGCTAATGATTTAGTGGAAGGTTGGATGCCCCAAGTGTGGGAGGAGGTGTTCCCACTCAAAATAGGAAGTTAAGAGGTGAAAATGAAGTTAGGTTCAATTTTTATAAGTGGTTTAGTTGGTTATAATGTTGTTTGGGTAGTTAGGCTTGGAAGCACAAAAGGGTGTAAAAAATACAACAAAGTGTAATGTCATAAATTGCACCTAGATGAGGTTGCCATAGTTGAATGAATTGGTAAATAAGTTTTCACTTAGAAGAATAAGTGATAGGTGAACTAAGACAAAATATTAGGCATAGATGATATGGGTTACACTTATAAACTCAAGTCTCCTAGGTTAGGTATTTGTGTTCTTAGGGAGCCCAAATGTAGGGTGTGATCTTGAGAAGACTAAATAGGTTGCAAGTGTTGGGACCACAAGTGGGCATGTTTTAATACACCTAAAGTGTTGCACATAAAAGTAGTATATGTGTGTAAGGTTGTTAAGCATGGTAAGGTATTATATGTAGTAAAAGTGACCAAGGTAAGGTTAGCACAAAAAAGATGCGAACAATTGGCAAAAGTGACCAATTTGAGGAGAATAAGGTGATCTTTGATTTGTGAGGTGATGAGCTAGATATAAAGTGTGTAGTGGTGTAATGTGGGAAAGGAACCCATTTTATGTGAAAGGGAGATAAACATTGTTTAGGCTATGGGTAGGGATTTGGTTTTAAAAATGTAATATATTTGATTGACATTAGTCATCCTAAATAAATATGACTAAGATCAGTTGGCATCCAAACCCTAAAAAAGGGGGTCACCAAATAAAAGGTAAATCTTGTTTGCATTTGCATTCTGATTTATTTGAGAGTGATTATTTACCCTAGAGCATGTCCATATGACATTTGAATT